>JAQZBX010062244.1:0-16934 GCA_029593785.1 Cabassous unicinctus
AAAAAAAAAAAAAAAAAAGGTGGAGGATATTTCTCCATGACATTGATGTCAGGCTTGGTCATGGGACTTGCTTTGGCCAATGGAATTTGGGTAGAAATGACAGAGTGCCAGGTTTGAGCTTGGGCCTGTTTCTGCTCCCTGCCTTGCACATCTGCCACCACCATGAGAAGGTTCTCCCAAGAGTGGCTGCTGCTTCTTCAGCCTGGGTGAAAAAAACATGTGGAACAAATTCAGGTCCAATTCACAGTGAAGAGCCCAGCCCAGAAAGACCCACCACCTGAAGCAGTACCACCCAGCTCAGCCCAACCTAGGTCAGCCATTTGCGGTTGTCCTGAAGACCCAAAGGCCTGAAGGTAAATGTCTATTGATGAAAGCTATTGTGTGCTGGGGTCATTTGTTATCCAGCAAAACTAACTGATAAAACACCACTGACAAAGACTCACTGTTGGACTGGGAGAACAACTTGGTATGAGGATTCCTTTGTTCTTATAATGTAATATATTTTATTACATTAAAAATATAAATGGCCCCTGATTACCCTGATTCTTAGATGAAGTAGATTTTTGGTATGTAAGTTTTCAATGTGTATGTACGTACATGTATACATATGTACATGTATGTATACACATATGTATGCATATATGTGTGTGTGTGTGTTGCAAAAGTATTGCATGCTATGTCTACCCTAATATACTACTATATACATATTTAGTTATCTTCTCTGGCTTTTGGTTAACCCATTAAATATACATCTTTTGCTTTAGCATATTCTGATTCCCACGGAAGAATGATATCTTGAGCTATCGTCATTAATGTTTATTGAGCAACTTTCTCTAAGAATTAAAAAAACATTAACTAACCATATTGCATTAATGTGCTGACTGGTGTTATCACTCTTTTTTAGAGCAGGATTTCTCAACCATGGCACTACTGGCTATTTGAACCAGATAATTATTTGTTGTGGGGAGTTGTCATGTGGATTATAAGATGCTTAGCAGAATCACGGGCCTCTACCCACTCAATGCCAGTATCAAGCTCCCACCACCACCACCACCGGTGTTGACAATCAAAAATATCTCCAGATATTTGCAAATATCCCCTGGAGTAGGGGCAAAATCTCCCTCACCGAGAACCACTGTTTTAGAGGAAATTGGGATTCAGTTTGTTTAAGTCAAGTTTGCAATGGTAGGCATCATCTGGCCATTTTTTAAAGTCTAGGCTCAAAAGAATTCTTACCATAGTAAAAATATCACAAGATCTTAAATATAACCCAAGGCTCAAAAACTTCTGAAGCTTATCATCATGGTAAGTACATCATTATTAATAAGTATGGGAAAACCCAAAAAGTGGCCTGACAGGTAGGTTTTGTGACCCCCCCTGCACCTGCTCCTGCTCTGAAGCACGCTAAACTTCCCCCTTGCACACGCTAGGAGGCAGCTTCCTGGGGCAGGCAATATCCCAGGCATTGGTATTTAGGTTACAGCATCCCGACCAGCTTAGCACTTCATAAAAATAAGCAGGGAACAGCCAAATGCTAACCATAAATGAGGAACTTAAAACACCACCTCACTCAAAGATTCCATTTCTATCAGACAAAGGATGAAGCAAAATTTCATTTCCCGACAGTTTATATGCTTTGGCAGGAATGTGGGCAAGTGCCGGTTAAGTGCTAAGCTTACGTGACATGTGGTTAAAACAAACGTTAAGAAAAAAAAAGAGCTGGTGTTTGTGATTATATCCTTTTCAATAGAACTCAGATGAGTTTAAACTATACCTTAGCATTGGGAACTCTGGTATAAGATTTTCAAATCCTTGATGCCATTTGACTTTGTGTTTATTAATTTAAGTGACCTAAACGTCAGTTTCCACATCTGTAGAATAAGGTCCATGCTCTGGGTCCATGGGCCCTTTCAGCTAAAACATTCTGTGAGCCATGTGGTCACTGATCAGGACTATAGTCCATGCAATAGAGAAATATGACAGTATGGAGGAGCAGGCGTTCTTACAACAAGATTTGACCTATGATTCAAGCAAGTTGCCCAAGAAGACTATTACGTAAAGCAGCAAAATGTGCTCAAACCCAATTTAGCGATCCCTTCCATTCTCCTTCGAGGTCTCTCAGGACATTCAATTAAGAGGCAAAAATGCAATGGATAGAAGAAGATTAATTGATTTGTCATTGGAAATTTAAATAGATTTAAGAAAATTATGCCAAAAAAAGAAGGATCCCTTTCAGATAGAATAGAGGAGAATTTCACACTTAGTTTAGTTACTATAGAGAATTTGGTCACTATGTCACTAAAAACTGAGAAAGAAACCTCAGGAAATTATAATGGGGGCCCAGGACTAAGCCCACCAACCCACCAAGTATATTTATTTGATGTGAAAATTTGTGATCAGGTTAAAGAAATAATTTGTATAACATTTTTGGGAAAATGGAGGGGGGTAAAATCATTTCTGCTTGAAAGCATTCCTTTTTAGTTCTCAAATATGACAGGGAGAGAGGAGCCTCCTGAAGGACAAAGAGAAAAAATTCCCTTCCTTTGTAGTATGCACCAGCTAGAAGCAAGGGAGCCTGAAAGAGATACTTTGTAACACCTTTCTCTCCAGAGAAGGACTGCAAAGCGCCCTGCTATTCGCTGCGGAAGAGGCCTAAACTGGCAGCATCTGATCTGCTCACGCCCCACCCTGAGTGTCAGGATCTGATTCTTTGTCACCATCCATCACTGACAGTCCTCTCCACAAAGCACCCCCAGCACCTCACTTCTTCAGGTTTGGGAGCTTCCAGACTACTATTTCAAGAAATGTGTAAGTTCCTTGCTCATACTACTTGGTGCTAGGTTTGTTTGCTTTAAAATGAAGACCTTGTCATGGAATTTCATTTCCTAATTTATTCATTTTTTAGTATCTTCCAAATCTACCACAAGGGAATCAGAATCTGTATCCAATTTGTGTTTGCAAAGATTTCAAAAGAAAATGAAATATAAATAGGCTGATGATGGGGAAATGACCCGAGGAAAGCGCTGGAAGGCCTTTCCAATGCATGCTGCATGCTCGCAGTTCGCAGTTCTAGGTTCTTGTCTCTTGTGGGCATACCAGGGATATTTTATTTAGTTTAAGTGAATGGAAAGATCCAGCACTTGGAAAGAATTGATACTAGCCCTGTTTGTTCCAGTAAACAACTAAACTTCTTGTTGCTCCATAAAAATCAAAACTGACAGTTGTAAAAACCAGAAAACATAAAATCTTGGACTGTGCTTAAGGGCTGATTGATATTTCCAGACTCTAACGATGATCCTGAGGGAGAAGCCTATTTAGGTTTCCATAATGTCAGTGAAAAGCACGTCTCTGGAAAACCTGCTACAAATTGGCCAAAAATTTTTCCGATTCCAATTCCAGTTTGTATCTAACTGAAAGATTTTAAGCCCATGGGAGAGCAGTAACTGGGAAGTAGGCTTACATCATACTAAGTTCAAAGACTCATTCCGAATAATTCTACAATTAACAATGAGATCAGGTAAACTAGCAAGAATCTGAAAGAGAATAGTGATTTCAATTCTCATAACACTGGGTCTGGGGCATATTCAAAGATTCACTCGACTTAAACAGGCTTTAGCTATGTCTGTCGAGGCCAAATAAAAAGGAGACGAGCTAAGAAGTTGTCTGGAGGTTGCAAGCAAGGAGAACTTATTCTTAGAAGACGGTGAGTCTCTCTGTGAAAGATGCTGGACAATGCACACGGGGAGGCACGTTAGGAAATGGTGGCAGAGGGAAAGTTGGAGAACGTCGGGACTTGGCAGAGAACTCAGTTGAGCCTATTCACACTTCTGACCTATAAAACTGTGAGATAATATACTTACCTGGCAGGGGAGATACCATGATCACGAAGGTGGTTTTCCCAGGGAGAAGCTTATCCATTGCACTCCGGATGTGCTGACCCCTGCGATTTCCCCAAATGTGGGAAACTCGACTGCATAATTTGTGGTAGTGGGGGACTGCGCTTATGCTCTCCCCTGAGGGGGGAAAAAAAAAGGAAAACTGTGATATAATAAATGGATGTCTTAAGCTCCTAAGTTTATGGTACTTTGTTACACAGCTATAGAAAATTAACACAGGGCTCCTGGCAAAGTTTGGGAACGAGATCTACACTTTGGCCATGTGCTATCATATATGGCACCTAGAAGAGGGTTCTTAGTTATTTAAAATTTTTTCATTATGGAGATTTTGAAGCCATACATTTATTATCTATTACTCATTTAAAGCAAATCAGAAAATAGTTTCTTGATGTGTGACTAAGGGGCCATCTGGGGAAGCGGGTGTGGCTCAGTGGATAGAGCCCCCGTTTACCATATGGGAGGCCCGGGTTCGCGTCCCGATGCCTCCTTGTGAGGGCACGCCGGCCTGAGCGGTGCGGTGGGCTGATGCAGCAACCTCACGGCAGGAAGCGGATGTGGCGCAATGGATAGAGCACCCGTTTACCATATGAGAGGCCCCGGGTTCGCTTCCCGGCGCCTCCTTGTGAGGGCAGGCCGGCTCGCGTAGCGCCGTGGGCTGATGCGGCAAGACCTCACAGCAAGGGGGAGATAAGCAGACACAGAGAAGACACACAGCGAATGGACACAGCAGCACAAGCAGCAAGGTGGGGATAAATAAATAAAAATAAATAAATCTTTAAAAAAAAAAAAAAGGGGCCATCTGCATAGCATCTTCTGGTTTGGGGTTTGGAGCTGTATGCACCCCCAGAAAATCATGTTCTTAAACTTAATCCATTCCTGTGGGTATGAACCCATTGTAAGTAGGACTTCTTGATGAGGTTGCCTCAGTTAAAGTGTGGCCCATCTCAATCAGGATGGGTCTTAATCTTGTTACTGGAGCCCTTTATAAGTGGAATGAAATTCAGACAGGAGGGAGAAAGTCACAAGATCAAAGAAGAGAAGGGAGAGGCCAGGAGAGGCTGCCATGTGCATTGCCATGTGACAGAGAAGCCCAAGACCAAGGATCACCGGCAGGCAGCCCTAGAGCACCAGTCTTCAGAAAGAAAGCATCACCTTTATTACACCTTGATTTTAAGTTTTTCTGAGCATCAAAACCATGAGATAATAAATTCCCATTGTTTACTCCAACTCATTGCATGGTATTTGCTTGAACAGTGCAGGAGCCTAAAGCACCCGGGCAGCTTACCAGGCATGCAGATTTGAGCCCCTCACAAGACCTACTGAGTCAAATTCTCTGGGGTGTGAGGCCCAGGAATCTGCAGCCTTAAAAAGCGCCCAGGAGCCTTAAGCACTGACATTCTGATAGCAAACTTACTTGGAGGCACCACTCTCCATAGTTCTGTCTTTCCCCAAAACAGTCTCATGTTCTTCAATATCAGGATGGATAAGGATCCACAGGCTTTGAGAAACTCTCTCGTCTCTCCCTCCCTCTCTTTCCTCTACAAACTTCCCACAGACAGGAGAGAGCAGATTACAGTGCACAGAATCAGAACCCGTTCTCCGGACAGTGTTGCTGAGCTTCGAGTATGGGCTCTGGAGTTAGAATACCTGACTTTGAATCCCAGTCTGCAGCTGAGCTAGTTGGGTGGTCTTGAGCAAATTGCTTAAACTCTCTATGCCAGGGGTTCTTAACCTTTTTTGTTCCACGGACCCTTTGCCAATCAGGTGAAAACCATGGACCCCTTACTAAGTCCACACTATGCTGTATATTATTTAATAAATATATCACACCCGCACCAACACGTTCCCACAAGAATGCTTTTTTTGAATTTCAATTCAAGCTCATGGACCCCTTGTTAAGAAACCCTGCTCTATGCCTTCATTGTTCCATTTGTAAAGTGAGTATGATAAAAGTATCTACCTTACGGAGTGTTATAAGGATTATATAAGTAAATACAAATAAAACTGTTACAAGTGCCTATTAGGAGTCCACAATCAATGTGAGGGTAATTATTATCACTTACTTGTTCTCTTGGCCTACCAGCCAAATCTATTTTCTTTCTTCCAGACACTGCATAAAATATCCCAGGTGAATGCCCAGGGTCAATGTTAAATCACAACATTCCAGTTAACTTATATTACAATAAACTAACCTGCTGAATTGAATATCAAATTGAATTTTGGACTACTGTAATTGTAATTCAATTACAATTGTAATTGGCATCATTTATCAGTAAAAGAAAAATACTGTTCTTAAGATTGTGCCATAGCTCTATTGTGTACCTGAACAAATTAGCTAGGGTTTTATATAATGGACAGATGTTTGTTTGTTTTTCTATAGAGAAACCTGAGCACTTATTGAACGTTTACAAATAAATAATGGATTTATTTTAACATGATAATGTTACCATACTTAATGCCTTTGGATAATCCTCTTTTTAATTGTAATTCCATCAATGAGATATCAGATTCCTTGTGTTTTGTTTGTTTGCTTTTCCCATGACCCAAGGAGGAAATAGTCCCTGGAGGAAATTCTACCTAAACAAATGTGGTGATTGGCAGAAGGAAACTTGGTGTCTGTGGTGATGACGTTACTACTAGTATGCTTATTAGGTCTCTTTGTTCTTTCGTGTTCTCCATTCATTTACTCATTCATTTATTAAAAACATATTGAGAGCTTGCTGGGTGCTGAGTTTAGGATATGATGGTTTAAAAAAAAAAAAAAGACAAACAGTTCCTACCCTCATGGAGACTAAAAAAAATGTAAGAGCTAACATTTGTTGCAATTTTATGAGTCCAGGCACTGTGCTAGGTACTTAACATGGGTTGTCTCTTTTACTCCTCACAACCTGATGAGGGGGTACTGTATATAGCTCCATCTTACAGATGAGGAAATCGAGATTCTGAGGTTAAGTAACTTGCTCACAGTCACACAACTGCAAGGCAATAGAGCTGGGATTCAAATCTGACTTCAAGCCCACGTTCCTAACTACTGTACTTGTCATCTCTTTCTTTCCCATTACTCCTCAACACCAATTCTTCTACTCTTGAATATCTCTATGCACCACACACAAAAATTCCCTCCTTTTGTTCTTGCCAGGAGGCAGCTCCCAAAGACAACCCAACTCTACATATCCAGCCCAAGCCCCTTTCTCTGGGCAGATGACTTGCTCTCTAAGCCATCTGGCTTCTTCAGCCTCTAAAGCTACATCACATCCCCCAAGTAGCAAGTTGTTTGGTATATTCATCTCATGTTCCAAACTAGACTATAAAGTACCAAATTAGATTAAAAGTGCCCCCAAAGACCTGTATTTTCTTTTCTCTCATCTTACCCACACAATAGGCATAGAGTTAGGTGCTCAACAAATTCCAATTTTTCTTTCTATTGCTAAATTGGTTTTAAGATACTGAAAATCTTAATAGATTCATAGAAAGAAAGGGTGGTAACCTATTTAAGGATCAGTAAATAGAACGTGCTCACTCAGCTGACTCGCCTCTCTTTCATCTAGTCACTCCCATTGTCAGAACACTACCTACATCCTAAAACTATAGACTTGGCATGGTCGGTTTTGCAACGACCATACACCTCTGGTTCACAAGATGTAGACTGGGTTTGCACCTTTAAGGCAAGGCCAAAGCTGCAGGGGACTGGAGCACAGCTTAGGCTGAAATTGAAGGGCAGCAACTCAAGAGCTCTGTAATTGGTCATCTCCTGCTCTGGAAACCTACAGACCTTTGTATTACGACTTGCTTACTTAACACGTGACGCCTCGAGATATCACTTTTCATAGCTGTGTATTCTACAAGCTCCTGACCAGTGAGGTGGCCTAGCCCAGTGACTTGGGGCAAATTCTCTGTGACTGTTGGCTAGTCCTGGACTTAGCGAGGGGATTATTGCCAGGACCTCTAGTATGGGTGCTGCTAGGGCTTCCTAAGGTGCTGATGTAGTTCATGGCAGCCAGAAAGTCTCTCTCACTTTTGGTGGATGAACTTTTTACTTCCAGGCTCCACCTTTCCATTGTTTCCCTTTTGGAGCAGCATATGCTATGTATTTGTAGTCATGACACCACAGAATTGCCTTGCCAGTTCGTGGGAGGGGAAAAGTCTAGAGAAAGAGTAAAAAATTTGATAGACTACTTTTGCCTCACCTTGATCAAGATGGAAGAGTAAGTTGTTTCAGGGCTCCATCCGCCCACAAAAGCTTTGACAACCAGGAAGAACTGGTAGGTACATCTTTCTAAAAGCTCCAGAAATCTATTACAGCCCTGGTAAAGGACTGTAGTAACAGGGGAAGCATCTAATGTAGGAAAAGGCTACTTAAAAGCAGTGGGGTCTCATGCCACCTTGGCTGGCCTCTCTCCCACTTCTCACCTGCTCAATGCAGAGCTGGACTGTGTTCCCAGTAGGATCCATAGTCCTGCTTTGGGAGGGAGCGGAGTATCCCTCGTGCACATACTGGGAGCATGTAAATCTGGCCCAATCTGTTTGGCCTGAGGGACTATCCATTCCAGAAATTGCTCTGCATGTAGAAGGTGGCTCTCAGAGCTCTTCCATAGAAAGGTGTGGGAATGCAGTCAAGTGGTGTTGCCTGGGTCAAGGGTTGCTGGTTTAGGATTTACAGTACCTTGCCTGGGGCTGTAGGGAAACTGTTTCCTAGGGAAGAGGGGGCATTCCTAGCTATGTAAACGGGCCAGGTGTGCATGATAAGTAAAGATGCTTGTGCAGAAAGCCTGGGAGGCCCATATGCTTTGGCCATGAGCTGTTCTCCAAAGTCATTGTATGTATAAGCCATGAAGGGGGGCACATGCACAAGTCAATCTTTTTTCTTCAACCTATTTTCTTTTTTTCCTTCTTCTTTTTTTTTTCTTTCTTTTGTTAGTTCCTGGCATTCAAAGAAAGCCCTGCCATAACACTAGCTGGATACAAGCTAAAAAACATATTCCTTAGAGTCTAAATCCAAGCAATAACCCACTAAAATATCAAAATGTCCAGGTTTTAGCAAAAGATTATGAAACATACAAAGAAACAGGAAATGATGGCCCAGGGAAAGGAAAAGACTAAAGCATTAAAAATAATTAACAAGGAGGGCCAGACCTGGGACATTCCAGACCAAAGATTGCTTAAAAATGATGCTAAATATGCTCAAAGAGCTAAAGGAAAACATAGACAAAGAATTAAAGGAAATCAGGAAAACAATTAACAAAATGATATCAATAGAGACATGGAAATTATGAAAAGGAATCAAACTGTGGTGGTTTGTAGCTATGTACCCCAGAAAAGCGTGTTCTCAAACTTAATCCATTCCTGTGGGTATGCATCCTTGTAAATAGGACCTTTTGATGTAGTTAGTTTAGTTAAAGTGTGGCCCCGCTGAGTCAGGATGTATCTTGATCCTATAGGGAAGGTCACACAGAGAGAGAAAACCAGAGGCAGCACCAGAAGCTGAACGTCAAAAGAAACTGGAAGAGAAGGGAGAGGCCAGGAAAGGCCATCATGTACATTAAGATGTGACAGAGGAGCCAACGACCAAGGATTGCCAGCAGCCGCCCCAGAATGCCAATCTTCAGGAAGAAAGCATAGCCTTGATGACACTTTGATTTGGACGTCTCCTAGCCTTAAAACTGAGCCAATAAGTTCCCATTGTTTAAACCAACCCTTTGCATGATATTTGCTTTAGCAATTAGGAAACTAAAACACAAACAGAGATGAAGACCACAGTAACAGAAGTGCAAAATTCCCTAGAGGGATTCAACTTCAGGTTGGAGGAGGCAGGAGAAAGAATCAGTGAAATTGAAGATAAGGCAATTGAAATCATCTAGTCTGAGAAGCAAAAAGAAGAAAGAATGAAGAAAAGTGAGCAGAGCCTGAGGAACCTGTGGGACACCATCAAGAAAAACAAGAAACAGAGAAAGGGCAGGGAGAATATTCAAATATATAAGTAATGGCTGAAAACTTCCCAAATTTAATGGAAGACATGAATATACACATCTAAGATGCTCAATGAACACCAAACTGGATAAACCCAAATAGACCCATGCCATGGCATATTATAATCAAATTCTCAAAAGCCAAAGATAAAAAGAGAATTCTGAAAGCAACAAGAGAGAAGCAGCATGTCACATAAAAGGGAGCTTCAATAAGATTAAATGCTGATTTCTCATTGGAAACCCTGTAGGCAAGAAGGCAGTTGGAAGACTCATTTAAAGTGCTGAAAGCAAAAAATTGCCAACCAAGTATTCTGTACCCGGCAAAACTGTCTTTCAAAACTGAGGATGGATGGAAGCAACCCAAGTGTCCATCAACTGATGAATGGATAAATAAAATGTGGCATATACCTACAATGGAATTTTACTCAGCCTTAAAAAGGAATGAAGTCCTGATACATGCAACAACATAAATGAACCCTGGAAACACCATGTTGAGTGAAATAAACCAGACACAAAAGGGCAAATATTTGATGATATCATGGATTTTAAAAAATTAGCAAGATAAGCAAACTCATAGAGCCAGAATCTAGAATAAAGGTTACCAGGGGATGGGGTGGGGATAGGGAATGGGGAGTTAAGTCTTAAAATGTACAGCATTCCTGTTTGGAATGATGGAAATGTTTTGGTAATGGATGGTGGTGATGGTAGCAAAACATTGTGAATGTAATGAATAGTTCTGAAGTATATATCCGAAGATCATTAAAAAGGGAAATGTTAGATTATATATGGTAACAGAACAAACATTTTTTACAAAAAATCCATGTAAGTACACTACACAAAGAGTGAACCCTAAGTTAAACCATGAATTATAGTTAATAGTTCAATTCTAAAACAGTCCTATCATCAATTGTAACAAATGTTCCACACCAATACAGGGTGTTAATAATAGAATGGTATTTGGGAATCCTGTATTTTGTGCATGACTGTTTTGTAAAGCCCGTCTTCTCTAACAAAGAAAAAGAAAAGAAAAAAAATGAATATGGAATTAAGATATTTCCAAATAAATAAAAGCTGAGGGAGTTCATCACTACTAGACCCTACAAGAAATTCTAAAGGGAGTTCTACAAGTTCAAAGAGAAGGACACTTGACAATTGACTGAAGCCACAAAAGAAATAAAGATCTCCAGCAAAATTAATGACATGGATAAATTTATAACTCCACCTTTTGCTTCCTACAGGATCTAAAATGCAAATGCATAAAATGTAATGATAAATCAATGGTTTTGGATCCATAATGTATAAATATATAATTTGTAATGAGAACTACATAAAGGTGTGCCAACTGAGGGATATAGGAACGTAGCTTATGTATGCTATTGAAGTTAAGTTGGTATCAAAGCAAACAAGATTGTTATAGAATTAGATGTTAAATATCAGCCCCACAGTAACTACAAAGAAAATATCAGAAAATATGCAAATTCATAGAGACAGAAAGTAAAATGCAGGTTACCAGGTGTGGAGGGCAGGGGCAATGGGGAATTAAAGCAAAATGGGTTTAGGGTTTCTGTTTGGGGTGAAGAAAAGCTCTACTATTGGAAGGTGGTGAAGGTTCTGTAACATTGTGATTGTGATTAATCCCACTGAATGGTATGCTTGGGAGGGGTTGAGATGTGAAGATTTATGTTTTATATATGTTTCTACAACTGAAAATAAAGAAAGAGATATTAAAGAATTAATGACAATTGAATGAAATACATGACACCGGATGGGATCTAAGAATCAAAAGGATATTATTGGGACATAAGAAAAATTGGAATATAGAATGTAAGCTTTATATTAATGTTAAATTTCTTGAACTGATAACTGCACTTAAGGTGCTTACATAAGTCAATATCCCTGTTGGTAGGAAATGTACAGGGAAGTATTATGTGTTCAAGGCAAGGAGTATGATGTGTGTAAACTGCTCTCAAAACTTCAGAAAAGAGATAGGTAATAGATAATAGATACATGGATAGATAGAATATGGCAAAAGTGGCAAATGTTAAAATTGGTGGATCTGGATATATGTGGGTGTGTGGGGATATGTAGGAGTTCTCTGTACAGGGTTTGTATTATTTTTGCAACTGTCTTGTAAGTTTGAAATTATTTCCAAGTAAAAAAAAATTTTTTTTTAATGAGTGAAAATTCGATGGGCTTTCATTCATTCTCAATCCATTTCTATATTACTAATCATGTCTTAACCTCAACTTGCATATGTTATGTTTCTTTCCCTTCTGGAGAAGAGGACTAGGAAAAGGTAGGGAAAGTTATCTGCAGATATCTGAGGAGAGCTGGAGTGTTGGCCCCTGGATGGAAGCAATCCTGGAAATTCCCTCCTTAGGTTACCACTGGGAGCCATTTGTCTTTGGGAGATCACGTGGGAGCTAAAAGCTCCTCCCTCTCACCTCTGCCAAGGCTCTCCCATGTCATGTACAGATTCCTTTAGGGATAATGTAAAACCAGTACCCCCACAGCTTGCTTTACTGACATGAGAAGATGGCAAAGCATGGCTCTGTGCCATTGGAAAGGGCTTCACAATAATTCCTCTTTGCTCGTCTGCCCCTCCATCCTTTGGAGGTGGTATTAGATTTTGTAGTATTTATGTCCACTCCTGTGGAGAAGGAGTCCAAGAGATCCCATAGGAGAGAGATGAGAATTCCTGAGACTTTATCTTAATGTTCCAAAATGCTATTAGTCTGTGATCATCAATGTATGCTAGATTCTCATCCCTCTTTGTGTCTTCATGGCTTTATTTTCTTTAAAAAAAAAAAACATTCCCTATTTCTCACTCTTGTTTCTCATAAATTTGAGTTTCATGAATCACTTCCTGACCACATATTTCCTTGTTTGGAAATTATGGATGAAGCCTGCTTTAACCCTTTGCCTTATTCATCAACTCTTTTCACTCACCTCCAGTATAGTCCTGGGCTATTTCCTGGATTTCTGCAGTTAGTGGTCATCATTTTCTGAGCAAAACTGTGTTTGCGATGTGTCTCTGGGATTCCTTTCCTTCCTCTCTCTCTGTTTTTAAAGTTGTTGCCCCTAAGGAGCTATCGGGAATCGTATTTAACAGTTTGGCCTCTTATTCAAGTGGTCAGACAGGATATTGGATCACACTTTTAATCATCATCAGAATAAAATCTTGTTGAAAATTTAAAATCAATCACTATAAAAAAATAAAGAATAAAATTATTATTAAAAAAAATGAAAAATAAAAGCAATCACTAACTCTGTTTGCCTTGCTGTGAAACAGTTCCTATTCTAGGTAAGCCAAACAAGTGAAATTATCCAGCAGGCCGTCGAGGAGGGATAGTCTGAAATTTTAAAGAAGAAAAAAAAATTGGACTCAATATAAATGAGATGTCAATTCCATCAAGAATGCTCCCAGTTAAATCATTCTGAGTGTATTCACTGATATGTGGTAAATGTGAATCTGCAGGACAAGGTTGGTGACATATATGTTACTTAATGTTACTTAAATCTGTTAAAATGAAAAAATGCTTCCAGCACTAAAATGCTTGTTAACATTTCATACCAGTTGTATGAAGTACATGATATTTACTTAAACATGAACCATATACAAGACTGCATTACCCAAGAGTTATGATAATCTAAGAATCGTCACTAACTGAGCTTCCTGTAGGATGACTTCTAGGTCTCCACTTCACTGTTGCTGAGCAGAGAACTCTAAGTGATGATTGCTCACAAATGGATGATTTGTTAGACTGGAAGAAAAGATCTGGGCCAGTAACAGACTGGACTCCACGTAATTAGGCAGCTGTCTTTTAGTCTTCTTTCATTCACTCATTCATTCAATCAAATAATTTTTGAACATCCACCTTTCTAACCCTACCACTTAGGCGTTATATAAACGAGGTATTCATCCAAGTCACTGCCTCAGTTTTCTCATCTGAAAACCAGAGAATACTGTTGCCTCCTAGGGTGGCTGTGAGCTTCACATCAGTTAATGTTTGTGAAACGCTAGCACAGGGCCTGGCCCCAGGGCACACTCAACTATTAGCTCTCGTGATCATGACTTCAAGCCAGGTACTGGGCTATGCAACCATCCTAGGTAAGTAAGATGTCTCCCAGTCTGAATAAGCCTGGGAGTGTCTACCCCCTGCTCTTGTGATCACCACTTTGGATATTACGTGGCGTTTCAGGGCTAGACTGGACCCCAGAGGTCATCTGGTGCAAATGAGAAAACTGAGGCCCAGGGAGTGACTTGCTCAAGGTTTCACAGTTAGTAGAAGGGACTCAGAACCAGAAGTCATGTCTCCCTTTTCCCAGCTCAGTGGTTCTCCAGTTCCTCAATGACTGCATGTGCTGTGGCCTTTATTTTACTCAGTACCCCACTTAGGTGCTGCTCTGCCTGCCTTGCTAAGGGATGGAGACACGTAGTTGAGGATAGCTTGTTCTCCCAGGGCTGGGTGCCCCTGTTCCTGTCTCTATATCCTTGCCTTAGAGGATGTAATGAAGAATTGCACTCGTTCCTTAAACTTAAAGAGATGATGTGTGTGAAGTGCTCAGCACAGTGCCTGACCCATATTAAAAGCACATTAAATATTAATAATGAGAATTGATCTATTATTAATAAAAATCAGTATGTATTTGAAAATAATGCTAAATCTATTTGTATATATGGGTGCATGTGTTAAATATTATTTAATCAGTCTCTAGAAAGTTCTTGCTCTATATTTGAATTTGAATTTGATCTATATTTTTCAAATGACTTCCCATCTTACGGATCCATGACCACAGAAGGAGAAACACTGCTCTAGGAGAGTTGGTTTCGTGAGAAGAATTCATTTATCTTGGGCAGTTAAATTTGTCCAGTAGGCCTGTCTCAGTGATGGAACCATCTGGGCCAGTGTATCTTAAACAAAAATAATACGCAGACCCACTCCTTTTAGGCGTTAAACAAAAAATTCTTGCAAATTGCTAAGGTTAAGATCTATTCCTTAGAGTTATCTGGACCCTGGCTTGAACATGATATAAGAAATTGATGTTCTATTACAGTGTCTTCCAATGCCAGTTATCACTGCAAATGAGAATTTTTATCTTGGTAGCTGGTATGCCCCATGTGAAACTGTTCTCAGCCTGAAAACAGCCCAGAAAGACCCCCATCCTCCCACAAGCCCTCAACACTAGTGATTGGAGGGAAATTTTAGGACATTTGAACGTTCTCCTGCAAGATACATTTTGTAGTGATCTGTGAGAGGGAACTTCATGCTTTCATTCCAGTCTCTTTGTGGCTTGAAGGAGGGACTCTGTCAGCACAAGTTCTAGCACATTTCCAACATACCATTTTCAAATTTCAATAAATACTTGCTAAAGAATGAAAGCATAATCTACAAAGTTTTAAGACATTCTTGAACATATTTTGGGACATGATTCAGACCAAATGTGATGGTTATATTTCTGTTTTCAGATTGCTGATCAGTGAATTATTTGGGAAGAAATTGTCTTTTCAGCTCTACTCAAAAGTAAAATATAGAGTTCATATCATTAGAGAAGTGTTAGCTTGAGGGCTTAACTATTCCATGGAAGATAAATCATCTCTTGCTCTTGCAAATAACGTATTATACTTATTCTCATTTTATATGACTATCTCCTTTGGGCTCTGATAATAAGGATGCCAATGAAAACCAGTAACATTTTAAAAATTCATTCTGCAATTTGTCTTATTTAAATCAGGGATCAGAAAATTTTTTCTATAAAGTGCCAGATGGTAAATATTTTATGCTTTATAGGGTCATGTGGTCGCTGTTGCAACTACGCAGTTCTGCCAGAGTAGCGCAAAAACAGCTATAGCCAGCTTGCGAGTGAATGAGTATGCCTGTCTGAGTTCCAATAAAACTTTATTTATGGACACTGAAATTTGAATTTCATATAATTTTCAAGGGTCATAAACTATTATTCTACTTTTGATTTATTTTCCCAACCACTTAAAATGCAGGAACCATTTTTAGCTCACAGGCCACACAAAAACAGTGCCCGAGGTGGCCAACAGGCCATACTTTGTTAATACTGGGTTTAAGTCATTCCAATAAAATAGCTGGTGGATTCACAAAATATTTTCACTGATTGGTTATCACTGAATTTTGAGATATTTTGGGGTCCCCCAATGAGGTTGATGGCACTTGTGGAGATTCATGATGCATATTCCGTATTAGAGGGTCCGATACATACTGTTGTAAACTTTAACCCAATGTTTACCTTTGTTTTATCCCATGTTTCTCAAATGCATTTGCCCACAGGCTTTCCCACTCCCCTCACCCAATATCTATTGGAACACAGTTTGGGAAATGCTAGCCTCATGATATAATTTACTATCCTTCTTCAGGGTCATAAAAAGGCTAGGAAAAAATATTGCCTTAAGGACAAGCAATGAGAAAAGAAAAGCACAAATGACTTTATGAACCCTAATAAACAGTTGAGGTACTAACTATTCCTGTTGAATGGAACAGAGCCAATTAAATAAACTATCTTTTGTTACATTCTAGTCTATATTTAAATAGAATGTCTCTTCTTTAAACCATTGCCAGGGCTGGCTGAGAGGACAGTCACTTAGCTCCTTTGTAAAGCTGAGCAATCTTGTATTTGACTCCAAGTCTATAAAAAGGGAATGTGACATTTCCCCCTTTTGCCTGTTTTTTAGAAATGTCTCATAAAGTTAAAAGTAATTGGAGGAAGTGGGTGTGGCTCAGTGGATAGAGCCCCCGTTTACCATATGGGAGGCCCAGGTTCGCGTCCTGAGGCCTCCTTGTGAGGGCACGCCGGCCTGAGTGGTGTGGTAGGCTGATGCAGCAACCTCACGGCAGGAAGCGGGTGTGGCGCAATGGATAGAGCACCCGTTTACCATGTGAGAGGCCCCGGGTTCGCTTCCCGGCGCCTCCTTGTGAGGGCAGGCCGGCCCGCGCGACGCCATGGGCTGACGCGGCAAGACCTCACAGCAAGGGGGAGATAAGCAGACACAGAGAAGACACGCAGTGAATAGACACAGCAGCACAAGCAGCAAGGGGGGATAAAT
>JAQZBX010062245.1:0-16935 GCA_029593785.1 Cabassous unicinctus
ATTTTACCTGTAATTTAGTGGTGTATGAGAGTTTCTTCATGGTATCTTTTTATGAACAGAAGTTGTTAATTTTAACATCGTCAAATTTATTCATCTTTCCTTTTCTTTGTTATTTTTTCTTGTGTCTTAAGTTCTTCCCAATCTGAGGCCTTAATGACATATATGTATATATATATATAATTTTTTTAACAGATGTTTTGACTTTCATGTTTAAGTTGATTGTGGTGTGTGTAGTGTGGTGAGATGTAGGCATCCAATTTTATCTGCCCCACCTGGACAACCAGTTGTCTCTATACCGTTTATTGAATAATCCCTCCCTTGTCCTGTGACCCTCTGCACCACCTCTGTCTATACCAAATTTCACGTACAAGAGGCCCAGCGAGGCTCGATTCTGTGTCCTTTGTGTGTTCCCAACCCAGTGCTGCACTCTGGTAACTAATCACCTCAGCTTTGTAATGAAGCTTAATAGCTGCTCCTGCAGTCTGCATGGCCTTGTTTTTCTTCAGGAGTTTTTTGTCTCTTCTTGGACTTTGCTCTTCCATTTACATCTTAGAATCAACTTGCCAAGTTCCATAAAAAACAAACAAACAAACAAACAAGCAACCAACTTTTGAGATTTTGATTGAATGGGATTTAATCCAAAGATCACTTTAAGAAGACTTGAAACCTTTACAGAATTGAGTATTCTGACTCATGAACATGGTATTTCATTTGGGTCTTTAATGACTTTTGAAAAAGTTTTGTAATTTTCCCCACGCATGCCTTGCACATCATTTGTTAGATTTATAGATTGAAGCCAGATAATCTGTTTTTAATTCTACTAGTACTTAAATTAACATTTAAGAAGGAATTTAGTCTTTTGCTTTCCCAGTCTACCTTCATTACTCCTCACCACCCCCAAAGAGTTGTCTTCCATCAACTTAATCTGAAATTTAACTAAAAACAAATATTTTGAAACAAAAATGCCAACTTTTTCAATAAATGCATTGTTTCGTATTCTCTTTTAGTGCCATAGTTGAAATAATTAAAGTTATTTATATTTATTAGACTGTATTATTTTTCTCATAGGGATGAGTGTATTTATTTAATTATCTCTAAGTTGTTAGTTTCATACTACCTACCCACAGTTATTTTCCATTATAATTCCTCCATTTTTTGAACCCAGAATTTTATTAACCACTTGGTGATCTGGTGTATATTTTCGGTCAAATTTTGTAGAAAAGTTGTTGGGTGGCAAATTTATGAGATTTTTTCATACCCAAGGTATTATTTTCTTATAACATTATTGATTTAGGCTGTACAGGCTGTTCTCAAGTATGAATGGCAACAACACGTTTTATAAAATTCTTGAATCATCAACTTTTCTCTCCATCTCCCATGAGCTGCCTATCACCTAGCATCTCTTGTTATAGAGGAGATAGTAGAAAAGGACTCGTAATTGATTTTTTTGCCAGTTTAGTTAATTTTAGGACTCATTTACAAAATTCTTTAAGTTTAAAATTTCTGTAAGGAGATCTCCTAATATTTATTTCTATCAATTAAAGCTTCCCTGGAGGATGTTAAATCAACAATTTCTCATCTCAAGTCTGTTTTTCAGGCTTGGAATGTTCTATCCTCCCATACCTCTGATTTTTACCTGAGAGCCATGCATTTATTCTTTAATAGGTTGGCTTTCTCACCGGGATTTGTCCTTCAAATATGTCATCTCCCTCTTGGCATTTTTCAGAACATCATTCATTTGGCCTTTTTGCTGGGAGTGCTTCTCAAGTTTGTCCTCTACAGTTAGGAATAAATTTTCTGCATGCCTACTGATTTTATTGCAGTAACTACATATTTCATTTTGTTCTGCTCGTATTTTATTTAAACCAGTTCTTGTTTAATAGATTCTTTAATCATATTAAGCTAAAAAATAGATATTGAAAAAAGGTTTCTTAGAGTCTGTGTGTGAGAGGGGCTGGTGAGGGGGAATATGAGGGTTTTCCTTTCAAGCATCAGATGTTGTCTTTCTTTTCTTGGATAGCAGGCATCTAGGGATGGTGATTAATTAATCCAGCACATGTTTGTTGAACACGGAGTGTGGACCAAGTGTGTTCCAGGCACTGGGATACAGCTCTGAACAGAACAGGCACAGGAACCCCTGCTCTCATAGAGATCTTGTTGTACTGGGGGACACAAGGAAGAAACAATCAAATAAACCATTTGTCCATCAGCTGGCGAGGTGTGCTCTAGAGAAAAGCAAAGTGGGGACAGAGGCACTGGATGGGAGGGGCTGCCCTTGAACTAAGAAGGGATGCAGAGCAACGACATGGGGGGGGCGGATTCCGGGTGGAAAGAATTGCTTTTTCCAGAAGCCTGTAGTGGGGCATGGCTGGAGGGTATTAGGAAAAACTACCTGAGCAGAAAGCGAGGGGCCAGGTAACAAGCGGTGATGCCAGAAAGCCCTGGGACCAGACTAGCAAGGGTGTGATTGTCCTGGCGTGGTGTGATGGTCACGTTTGTTTTCATAGGACCCCCTGCTGCTGCATTGATGATTGCCTGCAGGGGCTGGGAGGAGGCAGGGGACCATCTGGGGGCTACAGCAGGGATCCAGGTGAGAGAGGAGGTGACACTGGCCAGGACAGCAGCGGTTGAAAGTATCCGGGGATCAGCTCTGAAAGTATCTGAAGCAGAGCCAACATGATGGGCTGTTGCAGTGGACGTGAGAAAGCGTGGAGCTAAGGAGAAGCCCGAGGCTTTGGACTTGAAAACTGAATCCCAGTTGCTATGCTCTGCGCACGGAAAGCCTGAGGGAGGATCAAATTTGGGGGAAGGCCAAGGGTTCCATTTATGTACCTTAGGTTTGAGATGCCTCTTGGACATCTACGTGGAACCCTCGTGGACAATTGGATATACCAATCTGAAGCTCGGGGACAGACTGGGCTGGAATGATTGGAGTCACTGGTGGGTAAATGGCATTTAAAACCAGGCTTCTGGTGACACCCAGGTAGGAAGCATAGAGAGAAGTAAGTGCGTTGACATTTCTAACAGCTGGATTCACTTCTGGCTGTCCGTCTTCACTGATTTCCTGCCATTGTCCTGGGCGACAGGATTTAGGGCTTCTCCCCTGGGGGCATGTGCCTGTGAGCAGGCATGGGGTTGTTTGCCTGGTCTGGAATTTAGAACGTAGCAGGCCTGCCCGGTTGGAGGAGATGCTCTCCCCTCATCACTGTTGCCTACCCAAAGTGCTCTAGGGCGGCAGATTGACACAGGATGGGCCAGGCTCTGGGGGAAGAGTTGTGGGGGATTGTGGGTGTCCCTGGGGAGGCCCAGCCTAGCCCGAGGCCGCTGGGCAGGAGCTTCCGGTTGGATCAGGGCTCCCAGACTCTGCATCCAAGGCTCCGTCAGGCCTGAGGGTGGAGCAGGCAGAGATGGCAGAGAGCAGTGGGATGCGCTGCGTGGGCCAGAGCCAGCCTTGGAGGCCTCCCTCTGCTGGGCACACGGGTGACTGGCACTGCTGTCCCAGCCAGCCTGAGTAAGCCTGAAGCTCCTATCTTGGGCTGTCACAGTCGGGTGTTTGCTGCTTCCCCCAGCTCAAGCCAGCAATAGTTCTGAAACTCTCCAGGGCAAATGCATCTGTCCACCCTGTAGAAATGTCCATGTGCACGTTTACAGCCAGAATGTGTCCCAGAAGGGCTGAAACTGCCTGCCGTGGTGGACACCCTGCCGGTGCCCTGGGGCTGCTGTGGGAGTGCACACATAATGCGGTGCCCTGGGGCTGCTGCGGGAATGCACATGTAAGGAGCGCAGTAGCGCCAACTCAAGGCCCTCACTGTCAGCTCTTGTTGGGAGTGTGCGCCCTCTTGCTCCAATGGCCTTCCTGAGGCTGGCGGACCCTCTGCTTCAAAAGCCAGACACATACACCGAGCACCTGCACAGGGAGGAGGAAAACGAGGATGTTCCCTCCCTGGCAGGAGTGGCCGCCTCCTGAGGGGACCCTAGGCAAATGCAGTCCTGGAAGGTGTGGAAGAGGCTCAGTAGCGGTGGCAGCTACAGGTCAGGAGCAGTGGAGGGCAGTCTTCAGTCAGCACAAGATGCTCAATTAAAAGGGCCAATGCAGCTGGGTCAAGGACTGGAGACCGTGGCTGCCGGCCTCCCAAAGTCACAGGCTGGACAGAGCCGGGGGCCCCTTCTCCCCTTCCCCCAGCGCCATGCTTCCCCAGGCCTTCCTTTAAGAGCCCGCGGCATGCCCCCATCTCTCTCTCTCTTCAGACTTCTGCTCAGCTGGCAACATAGGAAGTGTGCCTCCTCAGGGCTTGGGGCTGAGTGAAGGGGGAAGCAGGCCAGAAGTGAGCAGAGACGTTTCACATGGGCCCTCTCTTTCCTCCACGCCTGCCACCCTTCCAGTTCCAAAGCTTGGGAATTGTTTTACCCTTTGGAGGATGGCACCAGGTCATCAAGAACTCAGTGCTTGGGAGGAATCATAGTCCTCTCTGCACTCTGCTTTGTCTGCTGGGCTGTGGTCCTATCCCCCTTCCTCCCAACCCTGAAACCTCAGCCCCAGCTTGGCCTGGTTCCAACCGCAGGAACAGTTCTGATGGGAAAGCTGATTCCACTTTGCACACAGTGTGGTCCTCAGGCTCACCTGGAGGGCTGCCCCAACCTCCTTCTGCCTTTCACTCTTATGTTGCCAGTGCGGGCCATGCCTGTGCATTCTTGTTTACTCCACTGCCTGCCTGCTCACTCCTGCTTCAAGAGGCCTGTCCAGTCCCTCCTACCTCTGCAGCAGTCTGCAGGTGCTGAGCCAATCAAGCAGCTGGCAGGCCCTGTGACACAGGAGGCCAGGCAGTGGGTCTGAGTACCATAGTCCTGGCCGTGGGTTGCCACTTGTCTCTGAATTTCATTGTAGAGAAATGGAGAAATTGAGAGAAATGTCTGTCCATCTTTTTTTTTAATATATACTTAAAAAAGTTTTTTTAAAAAATGTACTTAGATTACATAAATGTTACATAAAAAGTATATGGGATTCTTGCTCTTAAAATTGCATCTTAGCCTTGTGTTGTAGGATGCCTAAGAATTACCTCCTGAGAGCTTCCATGTTGCTCAAATGTGTCCTCTCTCTAAGCCAAACTCAGCATATAAATGCATTACCTTCCCCCCAGCAGGGACATGACTCCCAGGGATGAGCCTCCCTGTCACCAAGGGATTACTACCAAGCACCAACTAGCAATGCAACTGGAAAAGACCATGAATAAAAGGGGGAGAAGGTAAAGACAAATGAGTTTATATCACTAAGAGATTTCAAAGTAGGTCGGGAGGTCATCCCAGAGGTAACGCTTATGCACGTCTCAGCAGGATCTCATAGACTGCCAAAGTAGATACTACCCCAAATAGTGGGGCTCCTGAGGACTCTGGAGACACCCAGGCCCTACGGTCATGGCAGATAGCTCCAGAGTTTGGTGCCTTGCCAGTGGGCCCTACTTTGGAGTTTGTGCTCCTGAGTGTGACAGAGTTGGACTCAGTTGTGACTCCTCTACACAGGCCTCTTCTGTCCTTTCTATTTGAGCCTATAGTTGATGTTGGAGTTGAATCTTTGGGCTGTCCATGTGCCAGCTGGGCCCTGAGTCTCAGCAGAGTTGCAACACCTGCTCTCCAGATCATTGGACAGACCTACTGGGTGAGCTCCGCTCTTGACCTGGTTCATCAGAGCACCCAGGGCTGAGCATTTTGTCCTCAGTGGATGTCTGGTGCACACTGAGCCAGGCCAGTCATTCCTGGGATTAATGTAAGGCTTTTCACCAGAGTTACAGATTAATATATGCGGCACTGCTTTGCTGCATAGCAGAAATATATCTACAGAGAGAACATGGCTTTCAAAAAGAGGAGTGAATGAGAGGTATGGGTGGGAGAGAGAATATGCTCCGCAGCAGCATGCTTCAGAGGCCCTGGATCCAGCCATTCCTGAAGTCCACGTAGAATAGATCCTTCTTTTTCTTCTTCTTTTTTTTTTCTTAGACTCTTTGGAATTGGCTTTCTGTTAATTTGCGATTGGGATAATTTTGACTAATTTGATGTGTGTTCAATCCTTCAGGTCCAGGCAAGGGAAATAAAGATCCTTACAAGTGGTTCATTGAACAAAGGAAACATGTTCAGATACTTATTTAAACAGCCTCACCCCCCCTTTATATTTCAGAGATGGATTGTTAAGTAGTTTCAGGGCATGTTTTTCTGAAAACACAGTTTGTATAATCAGAGCTAGCTCCAGGCTGCTGGAGGTGCCAGCCAAGCCTGGAATCGGGGTACAGCAGTGAACGAGTTAGTACAAGTGCTCCCCTTCCTCCCCTTAATTTTAGTGGGGGAAACAGACATCAAACAAATAAACTAATATAATTTAAATGAAAAAGCAGAATGGGGGTAGGGAGTGTTGGCCAAAGGGCCAGGGCGTTTTATGCAAAGGAAAGGCCACTCTGAGCAGGTGACCTTCCAGTGGCAGATCAGAGAGAGCACGTGAGCAGGTGGAGACCTGGGGAGTGGTGTCCAGGCAGAGAAACAGTGAGTGCAAGGGCCTTGGGGTGGGCATGAGCTCCACGTGTCTGAGGAGCTTCAAGAAGGCTGACAAGTGAAGGATGGGAGAGTGGGCGTGAGTCCTGGGGGCCTGTGCCTGATCAGTGTTAGGGTGTGATGGCCAGCGTTTGGAGGTTCTTTGGAGTGTAAGGAGGAGCCTTTGGACAGTTTGGGGCAGGGACATGACGTAACTTGATTTGTGCTTTGGAGCCATCACTAGCTGCCCTGCGGAGAACTGCCTGCAGGGGGCTGATGCAGTCCTTGTCACTGGGGAGAAGGCCCCTGGGACCCCAGGCAGCCAGAGGGTTGGAGAGCAGTGGAGGAGTGGGTGTGGGCTTCAAGGACCTGGCAGAAGCCCAGGATCACATGTACTTTTTTGCCCGAGCAAATAAGTTACCATGTCCTTTGCTGCTATGGGATGTGTGCGTGGCAGGTTTCAGGAGAGGTGCGCAGAGCGCTTTTTGGAGGCAGTGCTGGCTGTGGAGGTACCTGGAGCTCTGGAGCCGGCCTGGTCTGAGGACCTATGTGAAGAAGCGCTGGGTGGCATGGAGCGAGAGGGCTGTGTGTGTGTGTGTGTGTGTGTGTGTGTGTGTGTGTGTAGGGAGCAGAAAGGAAGGTGGAGGCCTCAGTTCTGGAAGGTCAAGAGGAGGCCGAGCCAGCAGAGGAGGCTGGAGGTTGAGCTGGGGAAGCAGGAGTGGAGAGGTCACGGCCTGCACCTTGGAGAATGGCACGCGTGCTTCAGGAGGAGGCGTCAGCTCTGGAAATCGCGGCTGGTGTGGGGAGCAAGGAGGGCTGAGCACCAACCCTGGGTCTGCCACAGGCAGCATGGCGTCAAGGCCGGTGTCTGGGGGTGATGGGCAAGCACTGCAGTGGCCAGCCCCCTTTTTGATTGTTTTCCCAGGTTGCTGCACGTGCAGTGTGTGTGATGCTGGCTGGCACACTGGAGGGCCTCCAGAAGGTGTGTGTACGTGAACGGGTGAGGGCACGTGCATTTCAGTTCTCTTTGGGAACGTCTTCACCGGCTCACT
Source organism: Cabassous unicinctus (assembly GCA_029593785.1). NCBI lineage: Eukaryota > Metazoa > Chordata > Mammalia > Cingulata > Chlamyphoridae > Cabassous > Cabassous unicinctus. Next base: position 7,569 of record JAQZBX010062245.1, read on the forward strand.
GGTCGTTTCCGTCCTGGCCACCATGGCTGTGCTAGCATCCTGTGATTACATTGCATGGCTTGGGAGGTTGGGCTGGAGCCCCTGCCTCTTCTCAGGCATCTTTGGAAGTTGGTTGTGATTTTTTCATATCGCTGATTAACACAGAAAAATCAGCAATAGATTTCAACCGCACAGCTGTTCAGAAAGTCTTGTTGAGAAGCTCCCACCCAGTGAGAAATGCTAATGAACAGTCTGAGAATTTTTTAGCTGTTTTAGCCAAATACACCACACACACACACACACACACACACACACACAGACAATGGCACTTTGAAAGAGAGAGAGAGATGATAGATTTTCTTTACCAGCAAACTCATGAAGGCTATTTGTAACTGTACATGGCCCGCAGGTAATTTGTAGCCGTGGAAAACCAGACTGATGAGTGTGGACACTTACAAAGCCCTCATTAAGACGAAGGCTAAATGACAGCCTGGTGGGTGGGTGGGAAGTCAGCCACAGGGAGATGGCGAGAGGGAGCCCATCGAGGCCAAGCGCGCAGTGCAAACGGCCGCGAGCAGAAGCGTTTGCTCCAGAGCTCGCAAAAGAAGGAAGAGAAGACAAATCCATGCTTGCCTTTCTTTCATGGCTCATGTTTTTTCTCACTCTTCTTTACAGACACTGACATTCTAAGCCCTGCATTGAGCACTCACTCACCATGCTCCCTACACTCTATTGATCTCCATCCCAGACAGATGTCAGGGGGAGAACCGCGTGTTCATCTCTGCTGCCCTGTGTGGCAATGTTATTTGTACGAGGAAGAATTTGAGTGAGAACTTGTGTGAGGAGATGGAAGGGCCAGGGTGGACAGCAATGGGAATTGTTTTCTGCCAGGTGCCATATGGAAGGAGATAGGGGATGGGAATGGAGGATGAAGCAAAGTGCAACAAAGGACTTTTTGTTTGATCAGAGTGAAGGAGAATGCAAGACTCGGGCTGGTGAGGAAGGGCCCTCGTGAAATCTGGCAGGAGGCCTCGAGCCAACAGGAAGGAAACTGAGACTGCACTGAACCCAGATGGGCAGCTTGGCTCCCGAGAATACTTCATTCAAAAGGCATGTGTCACTGCGTGGCACTCGTCACATAGCAACGTGGTCCCGGTGGCAGGGGATATGAGCAAAAAAGAGACTTGTATGGGCCACTGGAGAAGAAAAGGGCTGCAGATGGGAAGCCTGCTGGAGAGCCGACAGTAGCAGAAGATTTACCTCGAGGAGTGAAAGATAAATGAAGGTAATGAAGATGTTATATGAAGTCTGGGAATTGCATTTCTTTTCTGGAAGCTCTCTTTACCCCTGGGTGTTCAAGGAAACCAGCCTCCATCTCAACGCTCTCACTTCTCCAGCAGCCTCTGTGAGAGCAGGGACCATCTGATTGTTTGCTAAGAGTGTTTCCAGCATCTAGCACAGCCCGGACACTAGCAGGTACTCAGGAGGTACTTCTTGGGTAAATGAATAGATGAATGAATGAGAATTTGCTCACTTGCCCACAACCTCTGTTCTCACAATTAGGAATTGGAACTGAGACCACATTGTTCTCTCTCTGCATTTTTTTTTAGGCCAGTAAAAAGAATTTATTTTGAAATGGAGTAAAGAACAGAGCTTGCTGAGAAATGGGAAAGAAAGATGGAAATACACACCGAGATTTGGTTTGGGCTCCTCTAGGCAGAGAGAGCATCTGTGTGCATTTTATAGAGAACATTTCTTCTTTCTCTTTTCAGGCTCATGCTGCCTGCTGATCCAACCCCCTGGCCCTCTCACTGTCCCTAGCTGTCCCCCTCCTACCCCATGTGCTGAAGCCTTTCCTCTCTGGCTCATCTTCTCTCCTCTTCCATAAGCCTGGGTAGCACAGTGTCCATGCTCCAGCTGTTTGTCCTTTGTAGTCCTCACCTTCACTTCTCTGCACCTGTCCATCTCAAGACCTCTCCTTGAGCACAGCATCACCTGCAACTAAATCACACCTAGTGTGGTTATTGGTCTGAATGGGTAGAAACTTCCAGAAGTGGATAGCCAGGCTTCATGAAAAAGTGGTCCACACGTATTGCCTTCTAGATGCTCCCCAACTCACTCCAGTCTAGTGTTTGTCCTTCTGAGGTCACGGAGCCATCTTCCATGCATCTCCCCTTTGCTAACTCTAGTGCACTTTCCCGCCTTTATTTTCTTTGACAGCTCGGCAGCACTGGCCAGTTTTGACTACTGCCTTCTCACTGTGTTGTTTGTCCCCGGCGTCCTGGTGGCTTCCTGTCTTAGTTTTCTCCTACATCTCCTTCGTATCTCTTTATGCGCCTCCATATGTGCTCATTTCTAAAATGTTGGTCATCTTTAGTGTTTTGCCTTCTGCTCTTCCTTTCTCCTAACTCTACACTGTCTACCTGGGCTCTCGTGACCACTCCTGAGGCTCGAATGCTCACCTGCACACAGGTGTTTTCCAAATCTAGATCCACCCCAGGCCATGCCTTCTGAGGTCAGACAGATATCTCACTGCTTTGTACTGATTGGACTTCAAAGACTCATATGAACCCAAATTCAACCTGCTCTGTGCTGAGCACAGCATTTCCCAACCATCTCCCCAAATTTGCTTTGCTCCTGTATTGCCTTCTTTTTTACCTTCCTCATACGACTTGATTCTGTTTAATCCTCTCCCCCTCCCTTCCATGTCCCTCTTCAGGCCTTCATCATTTACTGCATTACTGCAGCCCCTTCTTAAACAGTGTCTACCCCTAACTCCATCCAATTCAATATCCACACTGTCACCTTTCTCACATGAACATCTGATCATGTCATTCTCCTGCTTAAGACCCTTCAGTTTCTCTGCTTTGCTCTAACAAAAGGCTACAGGGGCGCAGATGTGGCTTAAATGGTTGGGCGAGTGGGTGCGCTGTCAGGTGCCGCCGAGCCTCACAGCAAGATGATGATGTAACAGGAGAGTGACACAAGGGAGAGCCAAGATGAGACTGCGCCAAAAACCAGGGAACTGATGTGGCACAGGTGGCAGAACACCTCTCTCCTACATCAGAGGTTCCCAGCATCGAATCCCAGTGAAGACAGGGGGAGAAGGATGAGAAGAGAGGGCAGGAAACAGACACAGAGAATTGCCCAGTGAATGGACACAAAACAGCGAAAGTGGGGGGGTGGGGGTTAAAGATGGATAAAAGTAAATAAATAAATAAATTTTTTTAAAAAGGTGGGAAGGGCATGGAAAAAGGACCTTTCCAAAGAGCCCAAGCTCACCTTTTCTACTTTCATCCCTTGCCACCCCTCCCTCTACCCAAGCCTAACTTATGGCTCTGCTCACCTTCCTGTGGTCCTGAAAACAGCCTTTTGCCCCCTCTCTTCCAAGCCCTCTTCATGCTTCAGCTTACAGCACCTCCCCAGGTCTTGGCTTGGTACCCCCCCTTTGTGCTCTCAGCATCCCAAGTCCCCTCTCCCCCTTTCCTTAGCCTCCTGTGTATCTGCCCTCACCTCTGTCCCCATTGCTAGGCAGAAGGTGCTTCCTCATCAGGCTCGCATTTTGCGCCCAGTGTCCATCTTCTGTGGGGCCTGGACAGTATCTTGCTGAATTAACGAATGACTAATTTAGGAGCCTGTCTGATTGGCTATGGCTGGTTAGTGGCATCATTAATTCAGAAAATCCCCATCATTGCATCTTGGCAAAATGATGATCCTGCTGTTCATTGATCATTAATGAAGTCAGACACGTTCTTAAGTTTAGTGGGCCACCAGAATGTACGACCTTGAAAGTCCTGTGGACAGAAGGGTAGCTTGCAGGGTCTGCCACCATGGCTGTCGGTGATGGAAATCGGTGAGGTCCCATGTGCCGAAGCATTTTGCAGTGTGTGCTGGAGATGGGTCTTCTCGTGCTCAGTTCTCCACTTTGAGCCAGCAGGTCCTCACAGGCGTGAAAGCTGAATGCCATTTCTACACTGCAGTGCACAAATATTTTGAATTTCATCCCGTCTCACGGTGATTGGTATAACTCATTTGTTGTGTGAAATTCTGTCTGAAGAAAAAGGTAAAGAAAAAGTCTTAACCTCTGGGTTATTTTGATACATCTTCAGGGGCTTCTTGTCAGATAATCTGTCGAAAGTATTTGTGACTAATTACGGGCAGTGGAAGCTGGAAGAGAGGGTTGGCAAATGTTGAAATGTGAGAACACCAGTGGATACCTTTTATTATCTCTACTGTTTTTGTAAGTTTTCTGGAAAATTAACTTTATAGGCAAAAAGCGGGTCTGGCATGTTGTTATGCTTTGCTTTTGAGGATGGGGTGTATAGCTCTCATCCTACACGTCCTACCCTCAGTTTAGTGGGAAGGGGACTGTGTGGGATTTCGTGAACCTTTGCTGTAGCCACCTGGACCCCAGTTTCTACAGTTCAGTTGTCCTTTTGTTCAAGGTAAACCGAAGATACTTTCTGAAAGAAACAGATTATATCTCAATTTTGAGCAATCCCTGTAATATTAGAATGTCATTAATTGCAAGTTTGAAGTGTTATGTTACTGTGGGAGGGGCAATTTAATGAACTGAAATATTACTAACTTCGTCTTTCTTTTGGTTTCTAAGACATTTGCATTTTATTAATATTTTAGATGTGGGCCTAAGCATGTCCTTTTTTTAGAGTAGAGGTCAGTGAACAAATTATTTGTTAGCTCCAAAGGTAAGTTGAATTTATAGCTTTGAATTGCATGGGAAAAATACTACTTTAATCCAATGAAAATTGAATGCTGAAGAATTGTTTCTGAAGATCTAATTTTAAACACCTTGATACAGACTCTAATTGAAATAACCACAGCTGACGTTCACTTTTATTTTCATTAATTTGGAATTAAAAATCAGGTTATAAATCTCATTTTCTCCTATTGACATAATATTGTACTTTCTCTGTTTCTCTTAGACAATATAAATTTGACTATGTTTATTTTGAATTGATGCTTTTTTCTCTTGTATCAAAGGCATTAGTTATGATATGTTACTAATGAATAAAAGCAGAGAACAGCCACAATCTTACTAAATCCTAGCATTTTTTTATTCAGTGTCTTTAGATTGTTGGCTTTTTAAAAACAATTCTATCATGAGTCAAAGGGAATAGACATTTCCCAAGTCCCTGATCTGGGCCAGCTCTGTGCTAAGCTCCACGTGCCGGGTATGTTTTCTCATATATGTGAGAGCTCTGCCAAGCATGGTCCTCTCCAGTGTTCACAGGAGGAAGCTGGGACACAGAAAGGTGCAGTTCCTCCTGGGATTCACACCAATACCAAGTTGGTGGACTGGGAAGTCACAGACCTCTAAAATTAATAATGCAAGCTCCACATATCAGTTCTCCGGTTTGATGCCTCTTATTTTTCAGGGGAGTCCAAATCTTTATATAAAAATCATTTCTTGCCTAGCTGCAAAGAGATTCCAGATTTGAGAAACAGGATGTGTGTTGCTAGAGAAGTGAAAGTCGAGCATAAATAGAGGCAAACTGGCTAAGATCAGCGGCCCTGGTTAGACTCGGCGTGTCCACGGCCATCTCTCAGAAGTGCTATAGAAAGAGAAGGTGACATTCTCGGCACATTTTGTTCACTGAAATAGCACAGGCAGCCTGGAGAGAGTAGCATATCTCTCTGGCAAGGATTAGGAGACTATGTATGCCTCAAGAAACATCAGCACCAAGCTCCTAATTGTTCATAGAAGTAATCTGAGAACTTTGCGATGGAATGTCCTCTCTCTGTCATGTCTGTGTCATCTGTACATTTGCTTGTGAACATGGACAATAAGAAGTCAGATAGCTGTCCACCTGTTTCTTGGTTGAAATTGTAACTAGAATAGTTTTAGAAAATTTAGGAAACAAGCTAGGAATTGGATTTGGGGCTTTGCAACCTATAAGTGTTAGGGTTGACTCTACTTTCTATAATATAGTCTCAAAACATCTGGAGACAGGAATCTCAGTGATTGAAGCAGGAGTTATCCTGACTTCCAGTTTCTAGAAGGATCCTAGAGAACAGAATGGGAGTCTAGTCCATGGTAAGCAAATTAATCTTGTTCAGTGATTGAAAATAACACATGTCCAAAATCCAAACTAACTTCAACAGCTGCACAATGAAAAATAAGTAAGAGCTACTGAAGTACCATCCCATCTCTTAGGAGTTTAAAACATCTATTTTTAGAACCTAAAGGAAATCAAAGATCTTAAAACTTCCATACTTTCACTTCCAACTCTGCCCTGGCACCTTACTTTTTCTAATCTTTCCATTCCTCCTGACACATTCCTACTCACCCAGCTCAAAAGTTTCCCGCCCAGGACTCCTCCCCCATTTGCTCACTGTTCCCCTGTCCCTGCCTCAAGAGAGTTCACCACTCCAGATGGCCTCCTGCACATTGCCGAATGGGCTGCCTTGCCAGGGGTCTCCCTGCTGAGCTGCGGAGTTGAAGCCATTCACTGTGGAATCCCAGGGTATAGAGCGGTGCCTGGTCATATGGGGCACTCAGCATCTGTTAGACAAATGCAGGCTCCCACAGGGAAGGCAGAGCCTGTGTGGACTGGAGGCAACTATGCCAAAAAGGACAGGAAGGGAAGAGGACATCTCCCAGAAAAACTCCATAAAGAAGAATCCTGTTCCTGACCACCCTTACATGTTCTTGAAGGAAACCCGAAGACTGTCATGGGTAAACTAAGGAGTCCCTTGAGACTGAAACTTTAGGACAACTCCAAGTCCCATGTCCTGCCCAGGAGCCTACCTCCTGGCAGTTAGCCTAACAGACAGAATGTCCCTCCTTTCTCACTACAAGCTTTGATGAATCTTGTTGAATACTCTCATCCCAACAACTCTGAGCCTGGAATTTGATTCGGGCCCGTAGTGGCAGATGTTGAGGCTGCTGCTCTCATGCCTTCTCCCTCCTCTCTTTCTACCCCTTTCATGTGTCTCAAGAGCAAACGCCCCTCTCCGGCTGAGTCTGCCCTTAAGCTTCGCTTTGGGGCCCTTGCATCCTGACCCTCAGCTTGTTAAATTTCTAAATGCTCCTTTTCACTTCACCATGCTTCCTTAATCTCTGGGCATCCATGGAGGGTAGAAGCTGTTGGGTCCATTGTACTATTTCCTGCAATACTTTTTTCATGAGCTTTGCTAGTTTTTTCCATTTGTGAGCCTTAATCAGTGACATTAAATTGCTGCATTAAGAGAAAAGATAAAATCAAAGGAAAAGGAATTTTAAAATACCACTGGCAGATGATTTAAAGCCACCAAATTATCAAAACAATAATTAAATACAAACAGTTTTATCTTCATTACAGAAACATGCAGGCAAGTCAGTCTTATGTCACTGCCAGGGCTTCCTCTTGCAATCCAGGGATCTCAGCTGTGTTGCCTCGGCCTGGACTTTTCTCCAGCTGTGTCCCAGATTCTTTCCTGAGCTGTCTTAGAGCAAGTAGAAGGAAGAGTCTGGAGGAGAAGACCACTTAGATCCCTGCAACTTGCAGAGGGAAATTAATATCCTGGAGAAATCCTAGGAACTCCACTCTATGTGTAGAGGGAGAAAATGTAAAGTCTCTATGGCAGTCCCTAACCATAGGTCTTTAGCCATGATCTGGGGAATTCAGAGCCCTGGTTTGGTCCCAGGTAGGTCACCAACTGGCCTTATAGTCTTCTCCAAGTCTCTTAATCTCCATCATCTTCAGTGATCATAAAAGTGCCTGCTAGTGCTCAGATACAAGCATACTGCTCTGGCCCTACTAGTCAATATCTCCTGGAGGTGTGTAGTAGAGGTGAATGTAGACTGTCCCCCCCCCGCCCCCAACCTGGTCAAGTGAGGAGCAAAATTCTTACAACTACCTGCTTGCAAAGAGAAGACAAATGAGAAGTAAAGAGAGAAGAGACAGAAAACAATCGGCCCAGAGGGGGAAGCCCTGCTAGGTTACTGTGAGACTGGCCGGGCTCCCGGTCACCCAGAGCTCTGGGGACGGAGTGTAAGCAGTGGCCACCAGAGGGAGGCCCCGTGGGTGCCTCGTGCAGCCACGAGCAGGTGAAGAAGACCAGGGCACTCTGCTGAGATTTCATTTTACTTTCTTTTTTAAAGAAGCTTTAGATTACATAAATGTTCCATTTAAAATGTAGGGAATTCCCATATACTTTCATTTTACTTTCTAATTGTTCATATCTCTCCATGTCACTGTGAGTTGTTCTGAGATTCTGGGGCCTGCTTTAAAGAGGTATGAGGTTAAACAAAGAAAAGAGGGGAACCTATAAACCAGTGGGTCCATTAAAAAATGTTGGGAATGCTAAAGATAGTTTGGTGGTTTCATGTATGACACTTTGAGTGTGTTTATGAACAGACGGCTATCTCTTTCCATATTACTAATGTTTTTCAATTTCTCTGAATGTCTGACTTTGGCGTCAGGGGCTTTATTGTGTGGAAGATGATAGAGCAGCAGGGTCAGGGATGGTGTCAGTGGACCGGGTAGAGAGAAGGTCATCATGTTGGCAAGGCCTGCGGCTGATTCTCCACTCCTCTTTTTCCCAGCTCTGGGGGTGCTTAATGTCCATAAGCCTCCAGGCTGTCTGTGGAATTGCCCTAGAAAATTCCACGCATGCTTCCAGAGTTTCGGGTCTGCCTTGTGTGTATGAAGCGTGTGTTATTTTTTTTTTTTGGTATTAATTGTGATAGAAGGAGGAAGAAATTATTTCCCTACCTAGCTCCCTTCTTCTCTGCCTTCTGTGGTTCAAATGCCCCATGCTCAGAACTAGCCGTCTTATTTTATTCTGAGATTTTCCTTCCTTTTCGGTTTTATAGAAGTTTTAACTCACTACATGGTTTGCTGGAGTTGGATCTCACAGATTTTTGGGCAGAGGTAAATCTAGTCAAGGGGGGCAGGAAGGAAGGTGCCTTCCAGTGAGCACTGGGGAAGGCTTTCCCATGCCTGCTTTACCCTGGGCTCACGGGCCTGAGGATTCGAGCTTGTCCACCATGGCTGCTGCCTGGCTTCGATGGGCGAGCAATGCTGATCGATGCCCACCACCCCTAAAAATTCCCTAACTAGGACTGAAAGTGATGTTTAGGAAGATTTGTGGCATGCTCAGGGTGCCTCTGTGTGTGGGGATGGAGGGGTCCAGGAACGAGTGAAGTCTGAGGGACTGGAGTGGACAGTGGGCAGAGCTGAAGTTTGGCAGTCACAACAGGATGTGTGTATTAGCATCCTGGGGATGTATTTCTTACCTTTTGCCAATACCAAGGAGAAGGTTAAGCAGGAAGGGCAAAAAAAGGTAGCAACGTGGGGGATGAAAAAGAAGACTCAAAGGTTAATGCTAAGACAGTTCACCTGTTAGCAAAGAAAGAGAATTTCATACAGTCAAACAAGCATTC
>JAQZBX010062246.1:6096-17036 GCA_029593785.1 Cabassous unicinctus
TAATTCTTGCCTACCATTTTGTAAGTTTCTCCAAAAGTACTGGTGCCTCTCACCTGAATTCTTGATATGTCTCTGATAAATAATTGTTCATAGATGAGAGATGCTCATTTTCTCCTTCAAACAGCTTGTTGGATGCCGCGTGCTGAAGAACCTTGGCCACTGACCCCAAGTTTCTTCTTTGGTCAGAATTTATCTGGCCCCCAGCTGTCATGTCAATGATATCAAACCCGTCGGGAGCAACGATGGCGGGGTTCATGTACCGATAGTACAAGAGGTTTCCAACAATCTGGAATGATGAAGAAAATGACCATTTTTAAAGAGAAAACTCAATAGTTTTAGGTTGGTTTTTTTTTTTTTCGGGAAGTATTTATTCGTTTAGACTTCCAAAAAAAAAAGCAGATCAATGTTCTCATTTGAATCATAACAAGAAGTTCGTAAATGTGGTGAATATAATCACATTATATCTAACAAAATTAATTTTGGTGAAAAATATTTTTATTGTCCCCAAAATGCTCGAATACAAAGAATTTCAATAATGTCTAATATCTCTAAATTAACTTCAGCATAGCCAATAATCTTCTTGATAGTTGTTAGAAAGAGAAGTCCTGCTGTTTATTATTAATTAGTCATAAATGGGGAAAATTTTTACAAAACGGTATGTTACTAATTTTGGCTTATACCCCCAAGAGAAGCTATGGCACGATTACCCTTGAAAATCTACCTTTAATAGCTCATCTTCTGTTGCATCAGGGAATTTCTCATGGATCGAATTCTTCAGTACTTTGGCTATATACCTCAATCCATAACTACATATAAAACAGATGACAAAAGAAAATAATGGAAAAAGGCTAAGTGAGGGAAGAAACAGTAATTGTTCTAGTCAACTAAAGCTGAGCAGTTTTCCTAAAAATTAAACATAAAATGAGATGGTAAATGAAATCACAGGACTTCCACTAACGATAATAACTGAGTAGTTTTTGTGGCAACGACAGAGGTACTTTTTCCTCTTTAGAGAGTAACTCTGAATTAAGAAGGCAAATGTAGGCAATCTTTTAAAATAGTAAGAATATGAGGGAAACTGTCTTCATTACAGGGGTTTATTTTACATCGTATTTGAAGAACTTTCAGCAGAGAATGTTAAAGTTGCTACATGTACAACTTACGGCAGCAGATCAAGGGAAGAAATGATAGAATTCAGGACTTTGTCAGTGACCCTTCTCAGATTCTCGATGGATGCCTCCAGTTTACTTTTCACTTCTGGGTATTTTAAAGCTTGTTCTGTGGTTACATCATAAGGCAGCTTGCTGAAAACACAATAAGGACTTTAAATTAATTGAAGGCTTAGGTACAAGCATTCTGATTCTTGCCAAGTTGGTTCCACAGTCAGGCTTTGCATGGTGAACTTGACTCTGCTCACTGACTCCAATGACAAAATGTTTGCTAAGGAGGGGGAGGCCCCCTGTGCCCGGACAGTGCCCTCTGCCACTAGTGAAGCAGAGGGACACCCTGTGCTCTTCTGGCAAAATAACAGGCAAACCTAGGGATTAAAGACCCAGTTAGTCAGCTTGTTTGTTTCATTATGGAAAAACTGCATATAAGCAAAACCAAAAACAGTCAATAAGACCAAGCCAGAGATAACCACTGTTTGTACTTTAGTACACAACTTTTTAAGTCCTCCTCTATGCATATATGTATATAGACCTCATGCATTTATGGGAGTAATGCAATTTATGTATATACACATCACATACAGTGTGTGTAAGCATATAATTCTTTTTAATAGAAAATGGATTATTGAACTTAACTGCAACTGAAAAATATATCATGACCTTTTCCTATGCCAATAAATATACTTCTATGGCACCAATCCAAACAGTTACTTACTTAATCCATTATGTACTATACAAACATTTACTTAACATATCCCCCAGAGCTAAATATTTTTATTTTTCCCAACTTTCTGCTATTTCAACCAGGGCTGTGACATATACCACCCACGTGGCTAATCCTCTGTGCACGTCAATGCTTTCACAAGGTATTCTTTTGCAGGAAACAAAAAGCTGGAATTGCTTACATCTACCAACAACCACCTAGAATAAGTCAATCCCACCCATATTGCTAATGCTTACAGGTTAAGGTTACTTGCTTGGTAATTGTAAAAAAGTATTATAAGGTAAGGAGAAAGTATGTACCAACTCTAGGTCTAGGTTTAGAAACTGTAATACAAAGAATAAATACGGGAGAGAATTACAGAAGTTTTGGCATTGGGGGTCACTTGGTACTGAAATTTGAAATACCATTTTAATATCAAGATGACTCAGGCAAATGCCCAAGAATGCCGAAGAAAGATTAACATCTTAGATTTAAAACTGACTTCAGACATTTTTTCTCTTAACAGAGTTTAAAGAGCATATATAAATAAAATAAAAAGTCATAAAACATGATTAAAAGCCACCCTCTTCCTAGCTTTGTTACCTGGCTTCTCCAGTATGTGTTTCCAGTTGGTTCACCCAAGCCTTGTACACTTCTACTGGGTTTGTGTTGATGATGAGGGAATTGTCATCGATGATCTCTCTCACCACGGGTGCTAGGAGCTGGCGCAGGGTGTTCTGACCACGGGCACCTCTGTTGAAGCTGACGACCATCTTGATGACTGTAGGGTTTCCTGTAACTATGTCCTGTACCTGGTCCACTTTGGATCTGAAAACAAACAAACAAAAAAAAAACCCAAGCCAAAATGAAATAGTTTGCCTCTATGGATAGAGTTTTCAACAATGTATATTCTTCCTCCCAGGCAAAGTCTTTGTGGGGCTATACTTTTCTCAATGAAGCTCAAAGTTGGCGTGATTTAAAAAGAAGCAATCATTTGCAAGAAGGGTTTCTCATCTGAGAATTTTAAGCATCTGAAAAAATTAGCCTGAATTTCAATCTTGAAGGCTGGTATGAGCTGAAAATGGACCAAGACTACTGATACTGGATGGCACTGCACACAAGTATTGTGTCACCTATAGTTATCAAATTAAAAAAAAAAAAATAGCCTTCTCTCCTGCGTGAACTACCTCCACTGCTTCCGCTTCCTCAAATCCCACTCAAATTCATTGCAACGTGGCTTCCAGCTACATCGCACGGCTGAGAGGCCCACTTCTGTGACCTTTCCTCTCCTCCCCTTCTGACCACCTCCTCTTGCCCACCTCTCCTCCCTCTTCTCAGTCTGACATTGCTACATTTGGTCTTTATCTAACCCGGTCACTCCTTTTACTGTTTCCTTAGCTGGCGCTTCTTCCCACTTTTTAATTCTGTTTTCTTTTTACATGCTCTCCCTCCAACCTCATTAAGTGCACATCTTCAGCTACCATCTCGTTGGGACCTACCCTCTGATCTATCTCTACTCCACCTCTCTTTCCCGAGTGTCAGGCTTACATTTCCAACTCTCTGCTAGATATTTTCAGCCACGCATTCTATACCTATGCTTTAAACTCTGTGTGCCAGAAATCCAGACTATTTTTTGTGCTTCTGACTTCCCCATTTCTCCAAACGGAAACACTATTCTCCCAGTCTTCCACACCAAAATCCTCGGAATTATCTTTGACTTTGTTCTTACTTTGAATTCTATTTCTAGCAAGTGCTCTTGATCTTTCCTTCCATAAGCCCACTTTCCGCTTCCTTCTCTCACATTACCACCACTGCCACCAAGTTCAGGACTTCCTACATATTTCTGCAAATATTGGCAGCATCTGTTGAGTCCCAGAGGTCCAAGGCCTCATCCTCATACTGATATTCAGTTTCTTTCCTATAATCTTTACCAATCTTGTGATAATATTTAATTAATTCCATTGAAAGATGAAATGGGAGGCTCAGCAAGCTTAAGTGCCTTGCCTCAGAGCACTTAGCTGGTAAGAGGCAGAGACAATACTCCAAGGCAGACCTTCTGGTGTCCAGGTCAGTCCTCCAGCTCCTTCCTCACCAGCCCATCTCTCCTCCTCCCTGTCCCCCTCACCCCCTACCTAATTTGTTAGATACTGACCTAAATCAGACAACAGAACTCTTATCTGGAACCCCTGCCTCTAATCTCCTTCACTCCCTCGGTTCACTTCTTAACTGCTGTAAGAGTCACTTTCCTAAAGGATTACCCACTGGATTCATATGGAATATAGATATTTATAGAGGAAAGCCTTAGTGTGATGTTCCAAAGCTCTCCATCCACTGGCCCAACCTTTCCAAATGAAGTTCCCATTACACCTGTGTATGCCTCATACGCATTTGTTAAGAATGAGCGACTTGCTTTTCCTTCACCTGCCCCACGCCTTCGTTCACCCTATCCCTGCTGTCTGAAGTGCTACCAAGGCCCAGGTGAAAATGCTACCTCCATCCAGAAGCCAGCTTTCATCCTTTTCTATGACTTAAGCCATTTTTCTCAAGTCTGTGCACTTAGGTTCCCTAAGGATCTAATCTGTACATTTTAAAAAGATGACAATAAATTTGCATGAGTGGGTGATGGTAGTGCAATTACAGAAAAAGCAGAGCCAGAACCATGCATTATAGATGTTGGTATTATATAACAAGTTATTATATAATATTTAGAGCTGGGTGAGTGTATTTCACAGTGGTATGAAAACCATACAATAGTGTCTAAGAGGACAAGCTCGCAAGTCAAACTGCTTGGGGTTGAATTCCAGCTCTGCCACTTCCTCATTATGACCTTGAGCAGATTACTTAACCTTTTTCTACTTTAGTTCCTCATCTGTATAACGGAGGAAATGAAAGTACCTCCCCTCACAGGAATGTAATGAATCATAAGTTAATCTCTATCAAATGCTTCGAACAGTTCATCCCCCTCATGGAACCATGTATAAAGTAGATGCTCCATATGATTTGTTCAATAAGAAAATAAAGGTATGCTTATTCAACAGTAATTAAAGCATCGCCTTGTTTTTAGACCTACATAGCTCCAATTCATCCTGTTCATACACTACCAGCAGATCAATCTTCTAGAAACCCATGTGGTCAGGTCAAAACCCTGCTCAAAAAACCTTTCACAGCTTCCTGGCCTATGCCAGGCCCAGCACTTAGGCCTATGCTTAGGATAGTGACTACTAGGAGATGAAGCTGGAAAGATAGGCTGGAGCCAGATCAAGTGCTTGCTTATGGTTGCACTTAGGTTGATCTGGCTCCAACCTACTCTCCAGCCTCAACTCCTGGTAGTCACTCAATCAGGCCACATCATAGCCAGACTAATCTACTTTCTTAAACATACCTTACACCTCTGCCCACTCTGTGCTCACCACCTGTATTAGTCAGCCAAAGGGGTGCGGATGCAAAATACCAGAAATCTGTTGGCTTTTATAAAGGGTATTTGGGGTAGAAGCTTACAGTTACCAGGCCATAAAGCATAAGGCACTTCCCTCACCAAAGTCTGTTGCCAAGTGTTGGGGCAAGATGGCTGCCAACATTGGGTTCCTCTCTTCCCAGGGCTCTGTTTCTCTCAGGCTCAGCTGCCCTGCTCTCTCCACAAGGCCAGCTATAGACTATCAGCTGAATGGCTCCATCTCTCTCCCTGGGGCTACTGCTGTGTCTAAGAAGCCGTCTCTATTCTTCTGTGTTCTTCTCCTGTGTGTTCACTTCCTGGGCTCCAACTCAAAACACCCAGCATCAAAACTCCAACTCACTCCTCTGCTCTGCCGTGTAGTTTTATCTCTGAGTCCTAATGACGTGGCCCAATCAAAGCCCTAATCATAATTTAATTATGCCCAGGTACAGACCAGTTTACAAACATAATCCAATATCTATTTTTGGAATTCATAAACAATGCCAAACTGCCACACCACCATTCTGCTTTATTTCCCTTCTCCATCTCTTCTCATAAAAATTTATCTATCCTTTAGGACTTGTGGTCTTCTTCCATAAAATCTTTATCAATCAAGTCAGTTGAAGCATTCTTCCCATCCCTCTAATCGTCTGTTGCACTGTGCATATCACTCGGGTAGTATGTAGCCACGGACAGCTTTACTATTCATGAACCCTATTTCTCATGCGTCAAGTAGTCAGGAAGGCAGTTATGGTCTGCCTAGTTAACTAAAGAAATTGAGATTTCACATGTTGTTGTTGTTTTGTCAACCATCATAGCTACTTACTAGTTTTTTTTTTTTTTTTTATAGTAACTGATCAGAAAATAAGTTTGCAAAAGTAACAAGTTCCAGTAAGAAGGGAAGACTACTTAGCAGAGATCACTAACCCCATACTTATACCACTTTTTACAGCTTTTTTATTACTCAGAGAATTTTAATTAAGTTAGATTTTCTTGCTGACTTTCAATAGCATTTTTTTTTTTTTCCAAGTCATTTTATTGAGTGACTTCCAGGGGGTTGAGGGGTAGGGAAGAGGCCCAACGATGGCAAACCAGCAGGGACCTCCCGACCTTGCAGCGGCGGAAAGATCAATAAGTTTTTAATTTGTAATTGTTGCCTACATGCAAAATAAAGTTAATTTATCAGTTAAAAAAAAAGGTATCACTGGTGGGAGAAAACTGTACCTGAATGTATCTATATATGAGATACAGAAAGTTCTCAAAAAAATTTGATGATTTTAATATGTACAGATAACTTATGAGAAAGGATAATTTAAAAATTATTTTAGTAAATCATAGCTAGCCAATACTAATAAAAGAAATTATTCATTGGTATTTATATATATTTATATACCTACTTTATTTCTTCCTCCAGAGCAGTTTTAAAAAGCTTGAGGAGTAGATATTCTTCTCGCTCATTAGAAGCATAATTGTATAGTGTGAAAATAACAGTATCCATAAATTTAGTTGACTTGTTCTGTGGCATCTGGAAAATCAGCTTAGCCAAGTATAAAGGATTGGTCTAAAAGGAAGTAAAGAGGGAAGGAAAAGAAAAAAGAAACACACAAAACTATAGGTTAATATATTGTTAAAACAGAAAGCAGTACCTAACTTCCTGCTCGTCAATATTTAATATGTATAAAGCACATAGAAGGGTACCTGGCCCATAAAACTTAAAACAGGGTCAGCTAATATTATAAACACTAAATTATAGGAAGCCATATTATAAAGTTATGATAGGATTTAAGTGTTATATACCTCATATGATTTAAGGTAATACAATAAATAATATAATTATATATATACTTTTCACTCTTAATTCTTTTGAGCCACATATTAACATTTATTTTAGAGATACAGAAGAGAAAGGGCCAGTAATAGAATGTGGTATCAGAAGAGACTGGCAAGAATGGACCAGGGCCCAGTTAAATAGACTGGCCCAGAAGGACTGATGGATGAATAAAAGGAAACATTCCATCTTCTGAGAGTGGAAAAGAAAAGAAATGTTTACATGTAGAGACAGTGAGATAGCCAGGATTTACTTGAAGGATTGAGAAGAAAGGAGGGAAGCAGGGAGGCTGCAGAGAGGGCTGAAGGTCAGTATGTTGTTGATGAGGGAAATGCCAGAAGAAACGGACAAAAGAAAAAAAGACAATTTGAAAGACTGACTTTTTAAAAAAAATTGACACGGAGCCTGAGGGCTCTGCTGAGGGTGGATTCTACATGATGTAGCATCAGGCTTTATGTGGCTTCTCTCCAGTAGCTCCGCTGCCCAAGTGGAGGATAGAGAGGAAAAATGTTTAGGTTGTAGAGGAAAATATTCATGCAGAGAAATTTAATACGCCTAACTCTTCATCTTCCTTCTGATGAGAAAAGGTTAGTATTCATCCAATACACTTAAGCAGTTTGGCCTTAAAGTTTTTAAGAAAACCCAAATTATGGTTCACTTTACTACTTAGATTTACTTTCAAGCTCATAACAATAGGCTAAATTTTTATGAATAAGCAGCTCGGGACTTTTTCTTTATATAAGCTCTAATGATCCTTTTCCCACACTAAGTTTATGGGAATTGTGAGAAAGGACTCTTACGATAAAGCTAAGGAGCCCACCAGTCATTCCTCTCAGTCTCTTCTTTCTTCTTCCTCAAATGATCAAAAAACTTTAAATTTAGGCTAATCCTGGAGAGACAAACCCCAAGCAGTACCTATACTAGCTGATCTGTTGCTTTGGCTAAGAATGCTTGCCACGGTGTAGGTCAAGGGGCCAAAGAAATGCAGGCCATTTGCTTTTTTATAGTGTCCTCTCACTGATCTCGGACTAAAGTCTCCCAAGGAGAGAAGAAAGAAGTTGGAGAAAAATACATGACATCAAGAGATACTTCACTGGGGACAACTGAAAGGTCATGCCCTGGGATTATCTGTTTTGGATTGTTTGAGGTCTAAAACTTGGTGGAATTATTCTAAGGATGCTCCTGTGCATTTTTTCTTTTCCATTAAAGAGCCTTCACTTCTGTAACAGAGTAAGCACCACAAGCTATAGGCCAATGACTACATTTTCTTGCGATACAAACTCTTGTCAAAATCTGAGAGTAGAAAACTAAATTCTAAAGAAGCTATGTAAACTTGGGTCATAGATATTAAAAATGAAATATGCTTAAGCCTAAGCTTCCAGTTGGTGGTAGACCACTAATCTGACTCAGACAAAAACCTTCACAGTTTAAGGGTTGCTGGTGTTCAGCAGTGGATTACCGGGACAACTCTACATATTATCTTTTCTTCTATGCTGCCACGTGGTGGCTGTATGTGGAACCTACCCCTTTTTGAAGAAAATGCTCTCCAATCTATTATTTTAAGTGGAGCGTTCTCAACTCTACCAAAATTAACATCTCACCTCTCAATGGGGTTAGCCACACCCGTTTTCTGGTTTGGGTGACTCATTCACTGTACACCTAATGCCTGAGCTGTCCTCAAGCAAAGATTCAGTCATCTCCAGGCCTTGAAGGAATTTCCACAAACAGCAGTGGCTCCAGACAGAGGGAAACTCACTCCCATGAGGAAGAACTATTGATCCTCCTCTTTTGGAAAAATTTTCCTGCTGAAGGGAAGGCTTGTTTATATACATTGCTATCGCTTACGCACTTTCCTTTGGGACTAACTGTATGGGGTTAGGGCCAATGGGGAGAATCAAGGGTCAAACAAAACAATAACTAGTTCATCAAAGTCCAACAATAACTAATTAAACTTATGAACTCTCACTGACACCCCAGAAGGAGTGGAAAATGCCTATTCCTTTAAATTATAGTAATGCCATGAAAATAATGAAATAAACCCTCAGGCTCATTCCCCAAAGGAAGGAGGGTGGGCTGGTTCCGGTAAAGATCTGTTTTTCACATGTGGTTAATCTTTTTATGGTTGACAGGACGTGCTTGTGTTATTATAAGGTTTACACTGTTTCTGCAGATAAATGGAGTACAGTGTATTTGTGAAGAGCAGGGGTTCTCAAGTCAAACTGCCTCGGTCCCCAAGGCCCTGCTTTGCCATTTTCTGGCTATGTCGCAGTTTTCTCATCTGCAAAATGGGAACAACAGTACCTATTCTCTCATATTTCCCAGGGTTGTGTTAAATGAGACCATGTATGTAAAACACCTAGAATAGAACTTGGTATTTACTGTTTGCTCAAAACACATGCACTATTATAGCTGAAGCATGGGAAAGAAATCAAATTTAGACCACAACTGTGGAATATAGTATTTATCCAAAACTCAAAATGAAAAATAAGTTGTTCTTACCTGTAAGAGGTAAAACAGCTGCTGGTATGTTTCTAGTGTTTTCCTTCTCTCCTTACTCAAACTTTTGATTCCCTGGTTTTCGGTGTTATTCAATAATTGCAATTCTCCTCCTTTTTTCTTATTCAGCTTCTTACTGTGTGAAATTACATCCTGTAAAAAATTTTTTATGAAATTACAGCTTTTGCTCTGATACTCATCTTCTCCCTTCACAGACACCCTGAAACACACGTCATTGAAAAGACTAATTTTCCATATTTCCCTCATGAAGAAAGAAAGGAGTAAAGAAGGTTAAACATATTAAGGAAATCTAGTTTGGAGGTGAATTTGGCTTTTGTAATATTTGTTCTACAAAGCTGTACTCATTTGCCCTCAAGATGTAGATGTCAAGACAATTCAATGGGAAAATATCAATAAATGGTGCTATGACAGCTGGATATACATATTAAAAAAAAAAGTTGGATCCCTCTTCACACCATATATAAAAATTAACTTAAAATGGATTAAATAAACAAAATATAAAGTCTAAAACTACACAACATTTGAGAGAAAACATAGGCATAAGTCTTTGTGATCTTGAATTAGGCATTGGTTTTATACATATGACACCAAAAGCACAAGTGCCAGAAGAAAAAATAAACTGGACTTCATAAAAAAGTACAACTGTTTATAGACTGTGTAAAGGACATCATCAAGAAAGTGAAGAGACAAACCACAGAATGGGAGAAAATATTAGTAAATCATATATCTGATAAAGGACAGAATGCATAAAGAATTCCTGCAATTCAACAATAAAAAGACAACCCAATTGAAAAATAGGCAAAAGATAAACATTTTTCCAAAAAAGCCAAACAAATGGCTAATAAGCACATGAAGAAATAAATACTCAATGTTATTGATTAGGGGAATGTAAATCAAAACCACAGTGAGATACCACATCACACCTACTAGAATGGCTATAATAAAAAAAAATTCAGATGTAACAAGCGATGGTGAGGACGGGGAGAAAGTGGAAACATCATACATTGCCAGTGGGGATGTAAAATGGTGCAGGTGCTTTGGAAAATATTTTGGCAGTTCATGGAAAAGTTAAAGTTAGAGTTAACATATGATCTTCACACCAGATACAACTGACCAAACAATTCTACTCCTATGTGTATGCCCAAGAAAAATGAAAACATATGTCCACACATGAATGTTCACAGCAGTAGTATTTATAATAGCCAAAAAGGTGGAAATCAAACGGCCATCAATTGAAGGGATAAACAAAATGCAATATATCCATACAATGGCATATTATGCAGATAGGAA
>JAQZBX010062247.1:0-16932 GCA_029593785.1 Cabassous unicinctus
TGCCAATACTGACTCTTTCCAGAAGCCACCACCACCTTGAATGGAGCCTGTATCCTTCCATCCTACTTTTATAACTTACGGATGCAACCATGAATAAGATGTAGTGGTTTTGTGTTTAAAAATGCACAATGACAGTTCATGATGTGCTTATCATTTTACCACTTACTTTTTTGCTTAATATTTTATAATTTACCCACGATAATAAATAGAGACTACCCTTCCCACTCTAAAAGACTACCACAAAACTCCTGCCCCATCATTACGGGTGAAAACCTCAGAGCTTGAGGCCCTCTATGTGCACTTACAATAAGCTGATTTTCAGGTTGGCAATACTGCTTGCAGTAGCGAAACCTGCATCACTGAGTGTGTCCCATTTCAGGGTTAAATTATGCCAGTCTGCTGCATTGTCCTTAATTCTTCTTGCACTGACAGATAAGACAGGTTTTCTGGGAGTTGCAATTCCAAGAGTCTTTGCTGACAGGGAATAAAAGAAACATGATTATTAAGAAGTCCACAATCACAGTTACATACAGCTTTCAACAGTGAAACCATGTGAAACACCATGTCAATTGGACAAATTAAGTCTGGATGAATGTGAAAGCTCACTGCCTGGAACAAAACAAAACAGAACTTTATCTCTACTTTTACCTTATGGCCGAATCCTTTCCCAGCTTACTGGCTCCCCAATGGTCTTACCTTAAGCACTTCCACCGTTTTCGAAGGCTAGAAATAAAGTTGTGCCCTTCTACTGAAAGTCCTCGGGGGCTCCCGCAACCTTCCCTAAAAGGAAAAGCCTCCACTCCTCGGTGGACTCCCTGAGGCAGGCACTTTGAGACCTGAAACTTGCTTAGAGCTCTGTGGTCACAAGTGCTTGTTGTTCCAAGACACGGAGAGGGCCAGATGCCGAAGGTCAGCGCCAATGGGGTCGGCAAGGGCCCAGCCTGGAACTCAGCTGAGGTTCAAGCCCCCTCCGGCCCTTCAACACGCACTGCAGTGCCTGCCCCAGCCCCCCACCTCCAGCTAAAACGCACCAAGAGCTGAGTAGCCTCCAGGACTCTGCACGTGCAGTTCTTTCTGCCCGGAAAGCTCTTTCCTTCATCTGGCGTACCCTCCCACCCTCCAAGACTCACCCAGATTCCACCTCCCGAGGGAAGCTACCCCGACTGCCACCTGCCAGAAGCTGACTCAGGACTTTTGTGTTCCCACCCCCCACTCCTGTGTCCTCTCTTCCTCTGCCCTTAAAACTCTCTGAAGGCTTTTCATGGCCCACAGGATAAAATCCCAGTTCCATCAGAGCCAGAAGGAATTCAGGCCACACAACAGCTTTATAGTTTGGAGTCTGGACTCCACGTCCAAATCTCAGCTCTGCAATTCCTAGCAGTGCAATCTTGGGCAAGCTGGTTAACCTCTAGTTGCCTCAATTTTCTCATCTGGAAAATGGGATAGAAAATAATAACCACTTCGTAGGGTTGTTGTGAGGATTAGTTAATATATGCAAAGATGTGAGGGACTAGTACAAAGCAAGCACCTGCTATATTAGCTATTTTTTTTTTTTAAAGATTTATTTATTTTATCTCCCTCTTGCTGCTTGTCCTGCTGTGTCCATTTGCTGTGTGTCTCCCCTGTGTCTGCTTATCTCCCCCTTGCTGTGAGGTCTTGCCGCATCAGCCCACAGCGCCCCGCTGCCCTCACAAGGAGGCCTCGGGACGCGAACCCGGGCCTCCCAAATGGTAAACGGGGGCTCTATCCACTGAGCCACACCCGCTTCCCTGCTATATTACCTATTGTCACAAGAGTCTCCGTTATCTAAGTCCTGCTCATCACTTGTCTAGCTTTAACCTCAACCATGTACTCTGATGCCTCAGCCCTGGCTCTGCACAAGTTCTGACCTTGACCTGGAATATTCTTTCTGTCAGTGTGTGCCCCCACTCACCTGGGAAACTCCTAGTATCCTTTAGGGCTCAGCTTTTAAATATCATATTGATTTTCCATTATTTCTTTCACATACGAATAACAAATACTTGCTGCATGCCTACAATATGTCAGGTATGGGGCATGAAGTAATTGAACAGACCAGAACCGTTTTCAAGGAACTCACTTTCTAAGTGGGAGGCAGATAATAAAAATTAAATGATAGTGATCAGTTCAGATCATAAGTGCCACAAAGAAAATAAAATGGGGTCTCATGTTAGAGTGACCCCCTGAGAAGGTGTTGGTCAAGCTGGAACCCGAATCATGAGAAGCCAGACGAGGGAAGGGAAAGGTAACAGTATCTACATGGGCCCTGATGTGAGAATGAGCTTGATGACTTAAAAACACGAGAAAGAGCAGAGTCCCTGGAATGAAATGGGGGTGGGGTAGGCAGTGGTAGGTGAGATGGGGATCAGACAACTGGAATCTCACAGGCCAAGAAAGAAGTGTGCATTTATACCAAGTACGATGGAACGTGAGCAGCAGGCTTCCAGTAGGGAAGTGACACGATCTGACTTGTGTTTTTAAAAGTCACCTCCACAAGCCTTCCTGGATCCCCCAGGTTGGGCTGGGATTCACTACACTAGGCTTCAGGACCCCCTACTATTTAACACTCAAGTGCAGTGTAGTTGCTTGTTTAAATGTCTATATGCACCATAGACGGCAAGGTCCACCGAGGTAGGGACTATGTTTGTTTTGCTCCTCGTTTTACCCACAGAACATAGTAGGTGCTGAATTAAATGTGTTTAGTGGAGGAATAGCTCTTACCACCTGTCTGTACTTAAGTGTCTAAAGGTTTGTCTCTTTGTCAGAGCGGGCACTTTGAGGGCAAGGGCCACGTCTTATTCATCGTCTGGCTGCCCCATACCCAGCACATACTTAGGAACTGCAAACAGGGCATGGTTCTTGAATCCAAGAAACACACAGGCTAGTAGGGAAACAGGCGGAGCGAGGCAGAGCACGGTGCTGAACAGCGCTTGCCACCTGGAAAATGGGCATGACAAAGTATTTCGTGGGGTTAAGCGAGGCTCCGACGAGCTGACCACGTCCTAAGACCACTCTCCCACTGAGTTTTCACTTACAGCAGAATGCTCTGGGCAGGTGACGCGGAGGGAGCTCGGGGAAGGATTTCTGGGGGCGCTGGGCACCCACCGTGCTGCGCGACCACTAATGCGTACTGAAGACAATACCGATTTGAGCGTTAAGAACTAGGCTCGTCCTCTGCATGCACCATCGTGCTGAGTTGTCACGACACAGAAAACAACCGAGACTGGACGAAACGGACTCCGAGGCGACTGCGCACGGACCCCATCCAACCCGGAAGGGGCTTTCCTGCCTCGGTGCCAGCCCGCCGCCCCGGCCGTGCACCCGCGGCCTCCCCGCCCCGGGAACCCCGCGCGCTTCACTCACTTTCCGCTCCGCGCCCCGACATCCCGGGGAGGAGTCCGGCGCCCCGCCCTCCGGAAGCCGGCCGACGTCACTTCCGCTTCGCCCCACCCGCCTCCGCTGGTGGTTCGGCCGCTCTAGCCCGCGTGAGAACTCTGCCGCTCGGCGGGGCCGGCCCGTTGCCCGGGGAACGGGCTCCCGGCAGCCCCTGCGGCCCAGGTCGGTCCCCGCCTCCTCAGGCCCCGCCGGGCCGACGAGTCCGGAGGGGCCGCCGCGGGAGGTGAGTCCCGCAACGCCGCAGGCGGCCCCGACGCCGGGCCGCGCCCCCTCCTCGCCTCGCTCGCGGCCGCCGGCGCCCGGGCCTCCGGGGTCGCCACCGCCCGGGCCGCCGGGGGGCCGCCGGCTCGCAGCCCACCGCGTCCTCAGCCCCCGCCGCGCGCCTCGGCGCCCCGCGCCCTCGCTCCCTTTCTGCGGGGCGGGTCCGGGGCTCCCGGCCGCTCGCTGCGGGCGGCGCTGCCTCTGGCCGGGCCCGCATCTGCCCGCCGGCGCCCGCAGCAGGCCTCGGCGTGGCCCGTGTGCGCGCAGTAAGTGCTCGTTCCGTGACCGAGTGGCGGCTCGCCCAGAGCGGTGGCCTGGGTCGCGCTCCGAGCTTCAGCTTCCTCATCAGTAGAATGGGGAGAATAGTTTCTGCCTCTCGCCCGGGGACGACGAGACAAATGGGTGCCTGTCAGGTGCTAGGCAAGGGGCCCGGCCCGGGTGAAGCTTAATAAAGGGCAGCCCTCCTGTCGGCACCCGTGCGCTCCTGCCTCCTTTCGCCTTCCTCCCCACTCCTCTTTCTTCTGACTTCTCATTATTTGGGTTTCTCCTCCTATTCTACTCCCACTTCTCTTCCCCGCCCTTTGTTCCTCCTCTCTTTCTCACCCAGACTCTGGAATTGTGTTTTGTACCGTTGCTTCTGTCCTTTCTTCTGGCATAATGTGAGGTACCGGCCCGGGGGCCCTTGCGCATGTTCTTGCAGCCCAGGTAGACTTTTAAGGAAATCCTCAAGCCGGATCCCAGGCCTTGGCAGACTGGAATAAAGCCACTGTAGCCCCTTGTGGCCAGAGGTCGAAAATTATTGTCATCTCCATTTCACTGATAATGACACTGAAGCTTCGTGAGGCGGGGTCACCTGCGCCTTGTCCTGGTCTTTCATGCCACACGTGTTCTTGTCCTTTCTCACACCCAGCTGCAGTGCACGTTGCTAAGCCTCCCCCTTTTTTCCAGTAACCCCCCTCCATGCGTTCATTTGGCAGGTCGTTATTTGGGATCCACTGGGTGCCAGGCCCTGTGCCAGGCTCGCGGGATGCCACTGTGAACCAGAGAGACCCTGCCCGCGGGCGCCGCAGAGTCTGGCCGCTGAGCTTTTAAAACCAGAGAAGCAGCAGGTGCAGGTTCCTAGCCATCCTCTACTTGAGTTTTCAGAACTGGCTGGGAAACCAGAGGTTGGGAAGGTGGGGTAAGGAGCAGCCACTTCTGAAGGTCTGACTAATAAGTAGCTTTTGCTAGGTTTAAGTTATTTTGTAGCCACATTGACTTTCAACAGGACTGGGTCCTACTGGATTTGACTTCAGTTTTCTGTTAGAGAAGTCATACTTCAGGTTTGAGGAGGGTCTGGTTTCCTGTTAGTTTATATTCTGTGTGTGGTTTGTACAAAATGCCTGCTGGAATGTAGTGGGAAAAGAGGAAGGGAACAGGTATTGGGCAGAGCAGCTGATGGAGCTTGGGAAGGTAAGGACCAGATCAGGAAACAGATAATGAATGAAAATCAGCTTTTGTGTCAAGAATGGAGGGATTTCTAGATAGAGTGATGCATGGGGAGCTGGTAGAATCAGGAGGGAGTAGTTGATGGGCCTTGTGAGCTGCTGAGGTAGAAGTGAGCTATTATTTAAAGTGTGAGTTCAATTTAAATGGACCTGGACATGAGTCCAGTGAATTTTTGCATAATGGATGAATGTAGCTTTGGTGGAATGATCTTATATTTAGGGCTATTATGCTTGGGCAAATCTGTCTCAGTGTTTTGAGGGAGAGATTAATCCAACTAATACACATTGAATGTAGATATAGCACACTCTATTCATCTTTCAAAGCACCACAAAGTATAGACTAGAAAGACTCAGGCCAATACTAGAATGAGATGGAAAAGCAGTAATGATGATGCTAACTTTTGATAACTGCCCTCTGAGATTCTGTGAAAGCAGAGAAGGGTGAACTAAGTGAGGCAGACTGCAGAGGCTTCTGGTGGAGAACTAGCTCTCCAAGGGGGAAGGAGACATAAAGGCCAAGACACAGAGGTCGCGGCAGCTTCAGGGGCTGAGGTGGAGAGCTGGCTGTGGCTGGAGCGTGGACTGTGCATGGAAGAGTGGCCTGCCACGGAGTAGGCAGAGACCAGTCGGAACTTTCACTCCTAGCTCTCATTAGCCCACAAGCACAGGCCAGCGGGCCAAGGAGCAGGGGAGTGACCGAATTTCACCTGGAAGAGAAATGAATGCCTCAGTCCTATTATGTTTAGCCTTGAGATTTTTTTTTTTTTGAACAGATGAATTTTGTTGCATCTTTAAGATATCACAAATGGGTTTGGCACCTTGTTTCCATTGCTGCACAACTCTTAGAGCTTATTCATCAACCTGCTGAACTGTTCCTTTTTCAGAGACATAGAAACCATTCCAAAATTTTTCTGATATCTTTGTTTTTAGTTGTGGTGGCTTGCTGAAACAAAGTAGCTGAATTTGATACAAGTTCAATGTCATTCCTTCAGAACTTACTTATCTTTCTGGGTTTGAGATACTGAACAAGCAACACCTGGCCTCATCCAAACCCTGTGGATATATTTTTCACCCATGAAATTTCGGGTCTTAACCAGAGACCCACTCTCCTGAATACCGTTGATGGGGAGGTGAGCACCCGCAGCCCTCATCTTGTAACGGAAGCCTGCGTAACACCCTTGATCATGCTCAGTACATGACGGCACATAGTGCCAACTGTAGCCAGTTCCTTTCTATTTCCTCACCATTTGTCAACCCGAAGCCTCTTCTTTTTCTTCTCAAGTAGACCAAGTTCTATGTTGATGTGATTGAAGTCTCTACGCAGGGTTCCTCTGAGCCCTTCACAAGAACTGCATCCCTGCAGTGTGGTGCTGACATTTTCTGGAACGTCAACAGTCTGGTTGCTGAGGATGGTTTCCATTCTCTCAAGTAGATGCAGCAGAGAGCTGGCCTTAAGATTTTCACACTTAAAAGAATTAATAGTTGCAGTAGCCATCTTAAAGTAGACTGTGCTACAGGGAAACCAGTCGTTTCTTCCTCGAGTTTGGAGTGAATCCTTACACATGAGTGCTACAAGTGATCACCGTACTGCTGAGTTGGGGATTTGGACTCTTTCCAGTCCTAGTTCTAGTTTCGAAAAACTCCCCAACCCTGTGGCCACTGGGAGCTGTGAACAACAAAGGCCAGCTTCCAGCTTCCCCGTTTATGGGATTGATGGGACTGCTGGGGGCAGTGCCTGAGGAGTATGTGACTTAAGTATGCCATGGTGCAGTGTTTTGGTTTTTTAACTGAAATATATGTGGCCAAGGAAGCATTATTGAATTTAAAGATTAGTTTGAGAATACTTTTTTGCAATAAGACCTGAAGTTAGCATTTTGTTTATTCATTTAAGGATATTTATTGAGTATTGACTCTGTGCTAGAAGTATTGTTGGGCACTCTAGTGAGCAAGAGAGACTGTATTACTTGCTTTCTTGTGGGAGAGATGATCATTAAACTGTTTAGTAAAGAAATTAGAACTTGTCATCAGAATTTTAAAGGGCACAATTAAGATGATAGGATTGAGGGTCTGTTGAGTACTAGAAGTAAACTGGTCAGCGGAGGCCTTTCCCCGGTGGTGATGTTTAACCTGAGACCCTGGGGTTAAGAAGACCCAGTTACATGCAGTGAGGTGAAGATTGTTCCAGGTCCTGGGAATAGTCGGTTCTGAGACCTGAGGAGGGAGCGAGAGGTCATTGGCACTGGAGCTTGTAGCATAAGTGGAACGGGGTAGAGATGATGGGGGCCAGGAATGAGTCAGACCCTTCAAGGCCTGGTGGGCAACGGGAACGCACAGAGCACTGGGGAGCCACTGAAGGATTTCGGAAAGTGGGGGCTCTGATTTCCCTTTCAAAGAACTCATTGATTTTTCTTATTTCTTTTTTTGGGTAACACCTCTACTGAGATATAATTCACATACCATATACTGTACCCGTTTAAAGTGTACAAGTTGGTAGTTTTTAGTATATTCACAAAGTTTTGCAACCATGACCACTATCTGATTTCAGAACATTCTCATCACCCCAAAAAGAAACCCCATACCCATTAGCAGTGCCCATTCCGCCCAGTCCTTGCAGGCCTGGCAACCACTGACCTGCTTTCTGTCTCTTTGGATTTGCCTGTGTTGGACATTTCATGTAAATAGAATCATACAGTGTGGGAACTGGCTTTATTTCCCTTAGCCTAAGATTTTCAAGGTTTATCCATGTTGTAGCGTGAATCAGTACTTAATCCCTCAAACCCCCCCTCCCTTTTTTTTTAAGCAATTGAAACAATATTATACTTTCAGCTATAGTCCATAGTTTACATTAGGGTCATAATTTGTGTTGTACAGTTCTATGGGTTTTTAAAATTTTTATTCTGGTAACATATACAGCCTAAAATTTCCCATTTTAACCACTTACAAGTATACAATGTTGAGCCACCATCGCTACCATCCAATACCAAAACTTTTCCATCTCACTCTAAACAGAAACTGTATGTCAATTAAGCATTAACACCCCATTGCTCACCCCCACACCTGCCCCTGGTAAACCTGTATTCTTATTCCTGACCCTGGATTTGCGTATTCCAAATATTTTATATAAGTGAGATCATGAACTATCCTTCTGAGTCTGACTTATTTCACTCAACATGTCTTCAAGGTTCAACCATGTTGTGGCATGTTTCAGAACATCACTTCTTTGTATGGCTGAATAATCCATTGTATGGATGTACCACATTTTGTTTACCCATTCTTCTATTGGTAGACACTGGGTTAATTGCACCTTTTTGGCAATTATGAATAATGCTGCTATGAACATTAGTGTGCAAATATATGTTCAAGTCCCTGCTTTCAGTTCTTTTGGGTATATACCTAGAAGTGGGATTGCTGGGTCATATGGTAATTCTGTGTTTTACTTTCCAAGGAACTGCCAAACTGTTTCCCACAGCAGTTGTACCATTTTACATTGCTACCAACAGTGTACAAGGGTTCCTGTTTTTCCACATCCTTATCAACACTTATTCTCTATTTTTAAAAGTAGTAGCCATTCTAGCGGGTGTGAGGTAGTATCTCGTAGTTTTGATTTGCATTTCCCTAATGGTTCGTGATATTGAGCATCTTTTCATTTGCCAGTTGGTCATTTCTGTGTCTTCTTTGGAGAAATGTCCACTCAAACCCTTTGCCCATTTTTTAATTAGGTTGTTTGTTGAAGAGTTGTAGGAGTTCTTGATATATTCTGAATATTAAACCCACATCAATTATATGATTTCCAAATATTTTCTCCCATACTATAGGTTATCTTTTCACTTTCTTGATAATGTCCTTTGGTGCACAATGTTGTTTTTTTTTTTGTAAAGGAGGTACCGGGGATTGAACCTGGGACCTCGTACTTGGGAAGCAGGCACTCAACCACTGAGCTACACCTGCTCCCCTGCACATTCCCTGCTCCTCCGCCACATGGCTCCCTCATCTGTTTGCTCGTTGTTTTTGCTCATTGTCTGTTCGTTGTTTTTTGCTTGTTGTCTGCTTGTTTTCTTTCTTTTTTCTTTAGGTGGCACTGGGAACTGAACCCGGGACCTCCCATGTGGGAGGCAGACTCTCAACTGCTTGAGCCACATCCGTTCCCTGCTTGTTTGTTTTTTGCTCATTTTCTGCTAGTTGTTTGCTTGTTGTCTACTTATTGTTTTTTGTTCGATGTCTGCTCATTCTTCATTGTTTGTCTTCCTTAGGAGGCACTGGGAACCGAACTTGGGACCTCCTATATGGGAGGCGGGCTCTCAACTGCTTGAGCCACATCCGTTCCCTGCTTGTTTGTTTTTTGCTCATTGTTTGCTTATTGTTTTTTGTTTGATGTCTGCTCATTGTTCATTGTTTGTCTTCTTTAGGAGGCACTGGGAACCGAACCCGGGACCTCCCATGTGGGAGGCAGGCACTAAACTGCTCAAGCCACATCTGTTCCCCTCCTCTGCACATTTTGATGAAGTCCCATTTATTTATTTATTTATTTATTTATTTATTTTTTAAGGTACTGGGGTTGGGAATTGAATCTAGGACCTCATATGTGGGAAGCTAGTGCTCAACCACTGATCCACATCTGCTCCCCTGAGTTGGTTTTTTCCTTTGTTTGCTTGTTGTTTTTTTTTGTTTTTATGAAGCACTGGGAACCGAACCCAGGACCTCTTGTGTGGGAAGCATGTGCTCAACCACTTGAGCCACATCCACTCCCTCCATTTATCTGTTTTTGCTTTTGTTTCTTGTGCTTTGGTGTAAAGTGTCAGAAACCATTGCCTAATACAAGGTTCCTATGTTTTTTCCTTAAGAGTTTTATAGTTTTAGTTCTTATATTTAACAAATGATCCATTTTGAATTAATTGTTGTATATGGTGTGAGGTAGGGGTCAGTGCTTCATTCCTTTTTATTGCTGAATAATATTCCATTGAATGGATACACCACATTTTATTTATCCATTCATCAGCTGATGGATGCTTGGGTTGTTTCCACTTTTGGGCTATTGTGAATAACGCTGCTATGAAAATTCATATATGAGTTTTCACGTGGATGTGTATGTTTTCCTTTCTTTTGTATATATATTTATGAGTGCAGTTGCTGGGTTCTATGGTAATTCAATGTTTAACCAATAGAATAACCACCAAATTGTTTACCAAAATGGCTGCAGCATTTTACATTCCCAGCAGCCATGCATGAAGGTTCCAATTTCTCTTTATTCTCACCAACAACCCTTGTTATCTGACTTTGAGTCTAGTCATCCCAATGGGTGTGAAGTGGTATCTCTTGGTGGTTTTGATTTGCATTTCCCTGGTGGCTAATGATGTTGAGCGTCTTTTCATGTGCTTATTGGCCATTTTTATATTTTCCTTGGAGAAATCTTTATTCAGACATATCCTTTATCCATTTTTTAATTAGGTCATTTGTCTTTTTTGTTCTCGAATTGTAAGATTTTTTTGGTTTGTTTCTTCTAGATAAAAATCTCTTCTAAGATATATTATTAGCAAATATTTTCTCCCATTCTGTGGGTTTTCATTTTCTTTATGGTTTCCTTTGGAGCACAACGTTTTTAATTTCAGTGCAGTCAAAGAGCTTATTCTGACTGTTGTGTAAGAAAATGGATTCTAGGCAAGCATGGAAGTGGCAGAGCAGTCACTGGAAAACCATTGCAGTGGTCCCAGTGAGAGACATGATGGCTTGAACTCAGGCATGGGTAGAGTTGGTGAGAAGGGACCAGGTTTGAGGTAGGTTTGGAACAGAGCTCATGGCAAGAGGTGAAGGATTTTTGGGCGGTGGTGGGAGGGGAGGAGAGGGAGGAATCAAGAAGGATTGATTATCTTAAACAATATTTTCCACTCAAACTTTGGTTATACTGTTACCAGCTGCAGAATTTATAGTTTTTTTTTTTTAATTGTGGCAACATCTATATAACATATTTGTCAGTTACATTAAGTACACTGACAATGTTGTATAACCTTCACCATAATCTATTTCCAGAACATTTTCATCATCCCAAGCACAAACTTGTACCCATTAAGCAAAATGTCTCATTTCCCCTTCTACCTGGACCTTGCTACTTTCTGTCTCTATGAATTTCCTTATTCTAGATATTTCATATAAGTGGAATCATGCAACTTGTGTTCTTTTGTGTCTGGCTTATTTCACTTAGCATAATGTTTTTCAAGGGTCAGCCATGTTGTAGCATGTCTCAGAACTTTGTTCCTTTTTTCTTTCATAGGAATAAAAACCTTATTTATTTATTTCTTGCCAATGTAATAATTGGAAAATAGTACCCTTATGGTTGTTTTAATTTTCATTGTTTTGATTTCTTTATGTCTTAAATTTTTTATTTTCAAATACTTTCAAACTTATAGGACAGTTACAAAAATAATACAAACCCCATACATGAGAACTCCAACATACCCCTGATCCACCAGATGCCCAAATTCATCAATTTTACCATTTTGCCACATTTGCTATATCATTATATCTATTCATCAGTATATCAGTCCATCTGCTGTCCATCTATCTGCCTATTTATCAGTTTATTTTCTGAACACTTGGGTGTAGGTTGCACACATCATGCTCCTGAACACTTAACACTGTTGTGTACATTTCCCAAGATTCATTTATGTAGCCACATTAAGTGTAGTTACCAAGTTCAGGAAATTTAACATGGATATAAAGCTTACAGTCTGTATTCCATTTTTTCCAGTGTCCCCAAAATGTCCTTTTGAGTCTTCCTCCTCCCTTGTTAGGTTCTTTCCAGTATCATGTATTACCTTGTTATTGTCTCTTTAGTTGCCCCTTTTCTCTCTTTCTTTTTAATTGAAGGAATGTAATACAACATAAACTTTCCCATCTCAACCACTCCCCAGCAGACCCTTCTGTGGGATTAATAACATTCACTGTGTTGCAGGAACCTGACCACCTTCCATTACAAAAACGTTCCCATCTCCCCAAACAGAAACCCTACACCCATTCATTCTGTATTAATTCCCCATTCCCCTTGCCCGCTGCCCCTGGCAACCTGTACTTTAATTTCTGTCCCTGTGAGCCTGCATATTCTCAGATATTTTCTTTGTAGTTACCATGGTGCCTACATTTCACATCTTAAATCTGTAACACTCTAGTTTTTTTTTTTTTTTGATACTAACTTAACTTCAATAGCATAAACTATGTTCCTATATTCCTCCATCCCTCCACCACAAATTACATGTTTATACATTGTGAGTCCAGATCCACTGCTTTCTCATTACATTTTATGCATTTGCCTTTTACATCTTGTAGGAAGTAAAAAGTGGAGTTACAAAAGAAAAATGCAGTTGTACTGGTATTTATATTTACTCCTGTGGTTACCCTCACTGGAGACTTTTGTTTCTTTATGCAGCTTCAATCTAGTGCCTATTGTCCTTTCCTTTCAACCTGCAAAACTCTTTTTTGCATCTCTTTTAGGGCCAGTTTAGTGGCTACTTATCTCCTTCAGCTTTCGTTTATCTGAGAATGCCTTAGTCTTTCCTTCATTTTTGAAAGACAGTTTTGTAAGATACAGAATTGTTACTGGAAGTTTTTTCCTTTCAACACTTTAAATACATCATCCTACTGCCTTCTTGCCTCCATGGTTTCTGATGAGAAATCAGCACTTAATCTTATTGAGGCTCCCCTCCCTTTTTTTTTTTTTTTTTTTTTTTATATTAGAGAAGTTGTGGGTTCCCATTTACTACCCCACCACTACCAACTTGCATTGGTATAGAACATTTGTTACCATTGATAGCATAATTTTATGATTGTACTATTGATTAAAGTCCATTGTTTAACTTAGGGTTTACTGTTTGTGTAGTATAGTTCTATGGATTTTTAAAAAATTTTATTGTTGCCATATATACAATCTAACATTTCCCCCTTTTAATCATATTCATATATATATATATATATTTCTGTGCTGATAATTGCGTTCACAGTGTTGTGCTACCATCATCACCATCCGTTACCAAAACTTTTCCATCACCTCATATTGAAATTCTGTACCAATTAAGCATTAACTCCCCATTCCCTACCGCTATCCCAGCCTCTGGTAATCTGTATTCTAGTTTCTCACTCTATGACTTTGCTTACTCTATATTGTATCAGTGAGATCATACAATATTTGTCCTTTTTGATATGGCTTATTTCATTCAACACGATGTCTTCAAGGTTCATCCATATTTTGAATGTATCGACTTAATTCCTTTTTATGGCTGAATAATATTCCGTTGTATGTATATGCCACATTTTATTTATCCAGTGATTGGTTAATGGACGCTTGGGTTGCTTCCATCTTTTGGCAATTGTGAATAATGCTATGACCATTGGTGTACAAATGTCTGTTTGCTACCCTGTTTTGAGTTCTTCTGGATATATTCCTAGTAGAGGGATTGCTGGATCATACTGCAGTTCTATATTCAGCTTCTTGAGGTACTGCCAAGCTGTCTTCCACAGAGGCTGCACCATTCTACGTTTCCACCAACAGTGAGGGAGTGTTCCTATCTCTATATCCTCTCTAGCATTTGTAGTTTTCTGTTTTTCTTTAATAATGGCCATTCTATAAGGTTAATATGGTATCTCATTGTAGCTTTGATTTGCATTTCACTAATAGCTAGTGATTGTGAACATTTTTTCACGTGCGTTTTTGCCATTTGTATTTCCTCTTTGGAAGAATGTCTATTTAAGTCTTTTGCCTATTTTAAAATTGGATTGCTTGCCCTTTTATCATTGAGTGGTAAAGCATGGAAATCAAACTCTTATTGGATATGTGGTTTCCAAATATTTTCTCCCATTGAGTAGGCTGCCTTTTCGCTTTCTTAACAAAGTCCTTTTGAAGCACAGAGGTGTTTAGTTTTGAGGAAGTCCCATTTATCTGTTTTCTCTTTCATTGCTCGTGCTTTGGGTTAAGAAATCACCACCTACCACCACGTCTTGAAGATGTTTCCCTATATTTTCTTCTAGAAGTTTTATGGTTCCAGCTTTTATATTTAGGTCTTTTATCCATTTTGAATTATTTTTTGTATAAGGTGTGAGATAGGGGTCCTCTTTCTTTCTTTTGAATAAGGATATTCAGTTCTCCCAGCACCATTTGTTGAATAGACTGTTCTTCCCCAGCTGGGTGGGTTTGACAGCCTTGTCAAAAATCATTTGACCATAGATGTGAAGGTCTGTTTCTGAACAATCATTTCAGTTCCATTGGTCTATGTGTCTGTCTTTATGCCAGGACCATGCTGCTTTTACCACTGTAGCTAGGTAATATGATTTAAAGTCCGGAAGTGAGTCCTCCAACTTCATTCTTCCTTTTTAAGATATTTCTGCCTATTCGGGGCCCCTTACCCTTCCAAATAAATTTGATAGGTGACTTTTCCATTGCTTTAAAAAAAAGTCTTTTAGAATTTTTATTGGGATTACAATGAATCTGTAAATCAGTTTGGGTAGAATTGACATCTTAACATATTTAGCCTTCCTATCCATGAACACAGAAAGTCTTTCCAATTATTTAAGTCTTCTTTGTTTTCTTTTAGCAATGCATTGTAGTTTTCTGAAGGAAGGTCCTTTACATCCTTGGTTAAGTTTATTTCTAAATATTTGATTCTTTTATTCACTATTGCAAATGGAATTTTTTCCTGACTTCATCCTCAGGTTGCTCACTACTAGTGTATAGAAACACTACTATTGGCATATTAATCTTGTATTCTGCCACTCTCTGAACTTATTTATTAGCTCTACTAGCTTTGTTGTAGATTTTTCAGGACTTTCTAGGGATAAGATCATGTCATCTGCTAGTATCAAAAGTTTTACTTCTTCCTTTTCTGTTTGGGTGCCTTTTCTTTCTTTTTCTTGCCTGATTGCTCTAGCTAGAACCTCTAGCACTGTATTGAACAACAATGGTGACAGTTGACATCTTGACTTGTTCCCAATCTCAATGGGAAAGCTTTCAGTCTTTCACCATTGAGTACAATGTTAGCTGTGGGTTTTCATATATGCCCTTTGTGTTAGTCAGCCAAAGGGGTGCTAATGTGAAATACCAAAAATGAGTTGGTCTTTATAAAGAATATTTATTTGGGGTAGAAGTCCACAGATACCAGGCCATAAAGCGTTATGTTTCTTCTCTCACCACAGTCCATTGCCACGTGTTAGAGCAAGACAGCTGCTGGCATTTGCCAGGGTTCAGGCTTCTTGGGTTCCTCTCTTCCCGGGGCTGCGTTTCTCTCTGGGCTTAGCTCCTGTTTCCTCCACAAGGTCATCTGTAGACGATCAGGCGAACAGCTTGCTTCTCTTCTCCTGGGGCCTTCTTTCCAACGTCAAAACTGCTTCTCAAAAGACTGCCTCAACTCTGTTCTTTGCCTTGCCTTTTATATTCGACTCCCCACCCACCAAGGGATGGGGCTCAACGCCCTACTGACGTGGCCCAGTCAACGCCCTAATCATAACTTAATCGTGCCCAGATTAACAAATCAGTTTACAAGCATGATCCAAGTATATTTTTGGAATTCATAATTACATCAAATTGGCCAACGGTTACACCCTTTATCATGTTAAGGAAGTTTCCTTCAATTCCTATCTTTTGTAGTGTTTTAATCAAGAAAGCATGCTGTATTTCTCAAATACCTTTTCTGCATCAATCAAGATAATTATGTGATTTTTCTTTTTTGATTTATTTTATTTTTTAATAATTTTTTTTTTTTTAAGATATTTAGATTACATAAACATTACACAAAAAATACAGGGACTCCCATATGCCCCACTCCCCACACCTTCCACACCCTCCCACATAAACATCCTTCATTAGTGTGGCACACTCATTGCAATCGATAAATGCATCCTGGGGCTTTGACATTAAGCATGGACTATCATTCACACTGCAGTCCACAGTCTCCCACACAGTTCTGCTTCTTTGATTTATTAATGTAATGTATTACACTGATTGATTTTCTTGTGTTAAACCACCCTTGCATGCTTGGGATAAAATCCACTTGATCATAATGAATAACTCTTTTAAGGTGTTGTTGAATTTGATTAGTGAGTATTTTGTTGAGGATTTTTTTTTTCAGGAGGTACGAGAGATTGAACCTAGGACTTCGTACATGGGAAGCAAGCACTAAACCACTAAGTTACATTCACTCCCCTGTTGAGGATTTTTGCATCTATATTCATTAGGAAAATGGATTGATAATTCTCTTTTTTGGTACTCTGGCTTTGGTGTTAGGATGTTGGCTTCATAGAATGAGTTTGTTAGCAGTCGTTCCTGTTCAATTTTTTGGAAGAGTTTGAGTAAGATTGGTTTTAAATCTTCTTTGAATGCTTGCTAGAATTCACCTGTGAAGGTATCTGGTCTGGGACTTTTCATTTTGGGGAGTTTTTTTTTTTTTTTTTCCCTTCTTCGTGGGGAGGTTTTTGATGACTGTTTCAACTCTTTATTTGTGATTGGTTTGTTGAGGTTTTCTGTTTCTTCTAGGGTCAGTGGTTGTTCTTATGTTCCCAGGAATTTGTCCATTTCATCGCTGTTGTCTCATATGTTGGTGTACAGTTGTTCATAGTATCCTCTTATGATTTCTTTGAGGTCAGTAGTAATGGGGTCAGCTTTCATTTCTGATTTTATTTATTTGCATCTTCTCTCTTCTTTGTCAGTCTAGCTAAGGGTTTGTCAGTTTTGTTGATTTTCTCAAAGAACCAACTTTTGCTTTTATTTCTATTGTGGGTTTTTTTTTTGTGTTGT
>JAQZBX010062248.1:0-16934 GCA_029593785.1 Cabassous unicinctus
ACTTCTGACCATACCAGCAGCCTTCCTCAGCTTCGTAGGTGAATAGTTTTGCATTAAGCAGTACATTAATGAGAGCAATTATTGCAAAAACATTAACTTTTTTATGGGAAAACTTTTAATTATCAGAAATTACCATATTCTTTAACTTCAAAATAGGTGGTTCCAGTTGTTGAGAAGTCCTCTTTATATTTAGCTTGAATTGTCCATACACCATATCTGTGGAAGCAAAATATTAAAAATTACAGATGTCATCAAATATTTTTAATTCACCTAGCAGAAAACTAATCAATTCCTATTTTAAAGGGGAAAAAGTATATAAATATGTATATAGCTTAGTAAAGTATTTTATTTGGTACAGGTTTTAAAGCAATAAACTAATCGAGCATGTTTTAAAAAGAAAAATAAAACCTGGGTTTGATGAGCAACTTTCATTCAAAAATATTTACTGAGCACTGGATCCAGCATTGGAGATCAAAAGTGAACAAGATAGAACAGTCACTACTTCTGAGAGCCAGTAGTCCACAGGAGTTCTTATTTCCACTGCTCCATTTTCTAGCAGTTTGGACTTGGGTAAGTCACTTAACCTCATTTGTAAAATGGGAAAAATAATATCTACCTTGCAACTTGGTTATGCAAGCAATAAATGTTATTATTATTATCATCACCATCATCAATCCAACAAATATTTACCAAGCGCCTATTATGTTGAAGGCATTGTGCCAAAGGCCAGAGACACAGACAAGACCCTTGTCCTTAAGGCACTTACAGGCTAGTGGGGAATAAAAAGGCAAGTAAACGAATAAATGAATCATTACAAAATTGAGATAAGTGCTATGAAGGAAATAAACAAGGTGCTGAGACAGAGTAAAAGGAAGGGAGGGACAACATTAGATCGTATGTCCAGGGATGGGCTCTTTGAACAGAAGGTCCTAAAGAATGAGAAGCAGCCAGTCTTGGGAAGAGCAACATGGAGCACAAACTAAGGAGAAGGTATTGAAGTGGGAAAGTCCTTGTCACGATAGCCTACCATGGCTGAACAATCTGCACAGAGCAAGGGATACAAGATGAAGTGGGAGAGATGAGTATAGTAATAAAATAATAGATTCATTCCTGCACTATGGAGAATGTAGTATTTTCAAGAAATTCTACACTTAAAAAATTATACCAATTATTTAATTCCCCAATTTCATTCACATTTCTTGAAAGTTTTCAGTACGGTGAATGAACTACAAATCCCCTTCTGGTCGACAGAACAAAAATGACTATGAAAAGACTTGCTTTAAGTCGTAGTGTAGCCATTTATCCATGCATCTGTTTTATCTGACCTGCTCTAGGTTCCTTGGAGGCAGAGACTGTGGATTCTTCTTTTCTATTTTGCATCTCTCACTCCCATAGTGTTTTGCACATACCAGGAATGTGCTTCCTAAATACGTATTATACTGAATTGTTTAAACATGTTCTTGAATCCTTCAAGATGAGGCCATGGAAGAAATGGCTCTGAGAACATCATCCCTCTTGGATTCTGATTTAGGGTAATCTATGCAGACAAAGACTAAAGAGGGCCAGTATTTTATAACACTCAGATTGAGTGATGGGACCACATACCCACCTTTTAGAGTGACAGTCTATTAGAGTCCTTGAGGTGTGGGAAGGATGATGGAACTATTTTTTGCCTCTTCTCAATTTTTAATTCTATATGTAAAGAGGAGTGGTGAGAAGTAACTTTTGAGGGAGGACAGGAACTGAACCTAGCTTCTCACTACACATAGAAAAGATTTCGCATAGCCACATTTTTTTTTTTTTATACAATGACACCCTTTGGAAACACTAGGTGGCTCCATTTTACTGGTCATCTGCTTCACACCAAAAGTTCCAGGTACAATTTTTAGAGAAAATGTCATTAACGAATATTTTAAAATACTTAGGATTAAACGGAATCTTGAAGTCCGGAAAAGAGATAATTCCAGTATAATCATTTTCTTCTACCATGTCAACTTCTGATCCTTCGGGATCCTTTAAATAAAAACAGACAACTCAAAGCACAGAGACCACTTTTTCAAAATGTAACTGATTATATGATCTTTGCTCTACAGAAATATTTACCAACAAATAAACATGTTTTCAAATTAAATATGAAGGAAGAAGATCACTTAAATGTTGTGGAAGGCAAATATGGTTCATTTAAGCCACTGCACTCCTTCTTTTCAGAACCTCCCCTATCTCCTGCTTCACAAAAACAGAAAATAGAAAAGAAAAGTATATATAAATACACATATATATCAGGATCTAGGTATCCTAGTCTCAGTGATCTAGAAGAGGCTCAACTCTCTAATGCATAACTAAAAAAAAAGTATGTGAAAATGTAAAGAAAACAAAACATGTTATTATTAACCAAATGTGAATTTAGTGGGCTTTATAAATACCAGAATCTGAATTTTATATATGTTCATTGAAGCTTTCCAAAGTGAATATGCTATAAAATGTATTTCTTAGCAAGACATTTTCTGAATGTGCTGTATGGACATTTCGAGCTTGATAAAACACCCAAAATAGTTAAACAATCTTGAATGTTCTCATAAAGCTTCCTCATAAACTTCATTTTGTGTTTAGGTTAGAACATTAGTGAACCAAAATTTGGATTTTCTTTGGTCTTTGGACTACATGTGGAAGTCCATTTTGGCCTTAACTCAAAGCATAACACCATTTGCCACCACAGAGACATTCATGGTTGGTTTTTTTTCCTTCTTGAGTTACAATGGCCTATTTCAAGCAAGAATTAGAATGGTGGCTAAGTATCTTTCTAGCTGTTCTTCATACCTGAAGCCCATCCTGCACAATGCTTCTAAGATGACTTCTTTTAGGTACTAATTCAGGACACTTCCTACACACTGACTCCTCAGTCAGTCTCTTAAGAGACCTTCCCAGGCTGTTTGGCTCCTCTCCTCGCGAGGGCAGCTCTCACACGGCTCTTCCTAGCATGGCGCCAGCATTCCCTATCATTTAGTTCAGCCACAGAGAGGGGCAGGAGGTGGGATAATGAACATCTTTCCACATTTCCTAGAGAACACTAGGACAGAAAAAGGGCATGCTAGCTGATGCTGCCTCTCCTTAGTTCTCTTCCAGACCTCCTGGGTCAGTCAGTCTGTTTATTTATTAGCCCCATTTCTTACTTCTTCCTGCCCCTGTAGCTTGACCCACACTATTTCCTGTGGGAGATGTTCCTCAAAACAACAACACTATGTCTGTTCCTTTCCTCAAGCTCCAGCTCGTTTCCTCGGTCCTTCCCCTATTCCTTTCTGGAAAAGGATTCCCTCAGCCCTGCATCCTATCCCCATTTCATCTTCCCTCTGAGCTCAGGCGTCATTTGTCCCACTGTGTAATCGGTTTGGTTTATGGTCTACTGTGGTTTTGTTCTCTAGGATCTAGTCATGTGCGCATATCTATGGTCCTAAATTCAAATCCTGGG
The DNA here is from genome assembly GCA_029593785.1 of Cabassous unicinctus. Classification (NCBI taxonomy): domain Eukaryota; kingdom Metazoa; phylum Chordata; class Mammalia; order Cingulata; family Chlamyphoridae; genus Cabassous; species Cabassous unicinctus. The sequence goes on from JAQZBX010062248.1 coordinate 3,467, forward strand.
TTCCAAAGGAAAAGATTCACAGCACGTTGACCATGTTTTAAGACAACCCAACATGTTCAGACCCAAGGTTAGAAACTGGTAAATCTGCACTGGAATATGTTGTATCTTCGCTCCGTGAAGCTGCCTCCTCATTTCTGTCAGGGCAGCTCTTGCCTGCGTCCTCTCCTCACCCCCTGGCTCAGGCAGCCTGAGAGGCCCCTCTGCATCCTCCCGGGGCCCATGCTGCACCGTCTCTCCCTGCGTCTGGTCTGCAGCAGCCTGAGTGGGTTTCCCTTAGGCTATGCTCCTCTCTTCTACGGAGCAATGCTCACTGCTATAAATTTTCCCGAGCTATCGCTTCTCCTTTGCGTAACTCCCTGGCTTTAAATCTCTAGTGGCTCCCTGCATCCTGCCACCCTACGTCTTAACTTCTAGGTGTGGTTATCCCAGACTCCAGCCTTGTTCTAACTTTTAAAATCTTCATTATCCTCCGTTCCTGAGGAATGCCTCCTCTCTGCGTCAGGTTGCTTTCTTTTTGTCCTATCGTTCTGGCTCTCTGCTCTCTTTCATTCCTTTTCTAGACACCTTCCCACTTCTCCACATCTCTACTTTCAAATTGCTCCTCTTCCTTGAAGCCTCCCTGGGCCTCAGCGATTTCCCTCTTTTCTGAACCCTGAGAACGTGTAGTCTATATCAAAAAGTTGTCAACCACAATCTTGAGATACTCTGGTGCTTCACAAGTAATTCATTATAAAATATTAGGTATTAAAACTTGGGAAAGGTTTATGCTTTTTGTAAGTTAGAAAAGATTCAAAGTTATCCCTAAATCTCACTCTTTTTAACTTGCATTCTAAGCTTTTCTTTTTCTTTCTGAGTAGGAGAAAACGTGCCACACCCGGTAGTGACAGAACATTACTAACGCACCTACTGGCAACAAGTGAGGCAGTTGTCACTAATTATAGCATTTTTATTTCTCCACAGAAATTTTGTAGGAATGTGACACAAACTGGGTAAGACCCTGGGAGTTTATTGCACATGTGCACACCATCTGTTACATGTCATGCCTGATAAATGGTTGATTACTGATCTGACCTCGTGGTTTAGCACTATTTTTCACACATATTAGTCTGTTAGTTACTAAAGTTCCTTAAGTAAATACTATGGATTGTAATTCTTTATCTAGAATTGTACAAATAAAAAACTAGTACATAATATATATTAAATTATTTCTTAATGATTGATTTATGTTCTATTTAAAAAGTCACCAAGGATGTATTTATATGATTTCATTCAAAATCCTTCAACTTGTTGAGATTTAATTTTCATGAGCTTTTCATATATATGTCTATTGTTGAGGTAAAGACCTACAAAGCTATACTCACAGTGGGTGTTCAATAACCATTTATGAAACCTTGAATGATTTAGTGTGGTGTGAGGACAAGGTTATGGAATGATGAGTCTTGTCCTGAAAATTAATTAAATTATTCTTTATATAAATAACATACTTACTATGAAAGTCAAGACAGTTTCTCTTTTGGCTGGCTTCAATTCTTCATTCAATGAATAAACTCTAACTTTTACTGTAAAAGTAATTGACATTATTAAAAACTCTGCTAAACACAAAAGTACTTTGATTTTTTTAAAATTATCATTCTTAAAAGAGATGAGTCTCATTTAAAAAAATTCAATACACAATCTATACACAAAAAGCCCATATTTTAAAGAAAGAAAAAGTGAGTTTGCAGACATATATTACAAGAGATTCTTTTCTTTTAAAGAAAATCCTCTTGGATTCCTTTAAATAGCTACCTCTCCTAGTGCATTTTAAGTATGGTTCACTTTATTATCTTTATTTGAATACATTTACATACAACTATTTTTGCATATATCCATAGTAAAAAGTTAGGTATACCTGTAATTAAGCTATTGTTTACCAAAAATTTCATAGTAGCAAAATAGTGTCACCAATTACATGGTTATACGAGCACATAATATATTCTTTCAAACTAGATTTGAAGGTTTAATGAAAAATTACTGTAATTTAATTCAGATATCACACACTCTTCCACTTATGAAAACCAACAAGGTTTCCAATTAGTTTTTACTGTTGCTAGAGCCAGTTTTGAATTGTGTGACTTTCTTATATACATATTGAACCAGATCCTACAACTGTTCTCCTACTGTTTAAAGAATAAGTGGTAGGGCCTCAAACTGTTAGTTTCCTTCCATTTCTTCTAATCAGTTATTTTATCCTTACCCTACTTTTTAAGCAAAAGCATCTATTTAGCTTTTAACTCAAAGCAGTTAAAAGCTAGACAAGCTGATTCTAGTTCCTTCCAATGGCATAATGTGATTTCTCTAGGGTTTTACTGATGCTCAAATTTCATGGTCAAAACTTTACCCACAAACTAAAACAGAACTGGCACTGTAATTTCTTTTAAAGGGTCAATAATATTCAAAACCTTACACAAGGAGTCACACTAAGCGCTCTAACACTGGTTTCACTAAGACCACAAGATAAAGCAAAATGCTTAGTAAATCCTCCACACTGCTCACCCTTCTCCTCACACCTCGTCTCTGACCTCAAATCCTCCCTCTTGCCTTGGACTCGCCCAGTCCAGGCCTGAGCATCACTGAGAAGCCGCCAGAGGCAGCGGGCCATAGTGGGTAGGGGCACAAGCCCTGGTGCCAAAACCTTTGGTTCCACTCCTGTCTCTGTCACTTCCTAGTGTGACCCTGAGCAGGATACTTCTCCCCGCTAAGCCTTAGTTACCGCGTCTGTAAGGCAGGAATACTGGTGGTTGCTTCACGGTGGTGGTGTGAGGACAAAATGAGGCAAAGCTTTTGCATAGCCCAGCACACAATAAATAATCAGGAAGTGTTTATAACTGTTAAAATGTCATCATTACTTCTACGATCTCTTTAGTTTCTAACCTAGTTTGTGTTTAGGTTAGAAATATAATCCTGTCTTCACAACAATAGTATATCTGAGGCAAGATTAACCGAATGTTCTGTACCAAAGATAAGGCTTATTAATTAAAAATTATTTATTGAATGCCTTTTTATGTGCCAGGGAAAAGTGGTGAGACAAATCAGATCCGGAAGTCTTCTAATTGAGTGGAGAAGAGAGGAAAACACATAATCGCACAAGCGTATGTAAAATCCCGAAGATGTGAAGACCTTCAAAGGACACGTGTCTGACATCACGAGAGCGTGGAGCAGAGAGATTTGAAGTGGTCGGGAAGGCGGGGAAGATGGCCCTCTAGGGACCCTTCAATGACACGGAGGGTTGGGTGGGGTTAGGGCAAAGGAGAAGCGAGAATGGAGGTAACAGCTTGTTACACCCGTGTTAATAGGGATGGGAAAACGGTGTGAGAGGAACTGAAAGCAGGACAGGTCGGCTGGTGTTCACAGGTGCAGGGGGCCATGGTGGGTAGTGAGACTGGGGAAGAAGGCAGGAGACAGACTGCATGACATTGAAGGATTTGGGCCAATAAGGCCTTGAAGGTTTAAGCCTTTATCCTAAAACTGCTTAAACTAAAATTCCCTCGGGAATCATCAGATTAAATGTGTCAGGACAATGGCACTATGAATAGCAAGATTTAATCAATTTTTTAAAATTTTAAGTAATTACTTTTATTTTGTGTAAATAAAGCTTTGGCTACTCCATGGGTTAAATGACAATGGAAACTATTTTCTTAGTGCTTACTGTGTTCTAGGCACTGTTTTATGCTTCATATACATGGATTCATTTAATTCTCACAACCACCATCTGAGGTAATTCTTCATTACCTCCATTTTACAGTCGAGGAAAGCGAGAGGCACAGAGAGGTTGAGTAACCTGCCCAGGGTCAAGCTAATAACAGCCCAAGCTGGGATTCGAACCTCAACAGTCTGGCTCCAGAGTCTGCGTTTAACCACTATATTTCACTACTTTTTATTAAGATGGCCACATTTAGAGGAAAGTTCTCTAATTTTCCTCTATGACTGAAATAGATGAAGATAGCATATCTTCTTATAGTAAGGTTCTGATAGAGAAAAAATAAGTGAAACTGTTCTTAAGGAAAGCTTGATAATTAAGTAAGGCCCTAGGCCCTTGGCACCAGACTCCTTATTGGACAAAGACTGAGGACCTTTAGTGTAAGGTAGTGTTAACAGGACCCAATTAATGAAGCATCTATGAATATGGGAGGACAAGGGCAAAGATATGCTTGTCTCTAGTATTATGTTTAAAAGAACCTAAGCCTCGTGAGCAGGACTGTTTCCTTTTATACCAAGTCATCTTCTTGGAGTCAAGCAGATGCTACTATTCTGGCAGTGATAGTCTGTCCAGGATGATAGCAATATTCCCACCCTCTCCATGCCTGTCCTTTCTGAGCCCATCATGCAGATGTTCCTGCTGAAACAGTAGTAGTGTAGCCCCATTCCTTACCACAACTGCCAATGTCAACATCAACCAACACTTCGCAAGTATCCACAGTATGCAAAGCTTTTCAACACAGCCAGATAGTCCTTCCTCCCTTCTCCCTGCAGCTGCAAAGCCTAATGAAACTACATAACCTCTCCAAATTGCTTTCCACCATGCTCTCTCCTCCCCACATACTCCTTTCTCATAATTCTATCATTTCTCAAGAGGTAATAATGGCTAGAGGGAACAATGGGGGAATTGAAGGGTTTGCAATCACAGAAACATATTTAGGCAGCATTCACACTTTTCTGCAGTTGACTTTTAGTTCATTGGGAATAAGACCAGTCATCACTCAATCACAGGGTTTTTGCTTGGCCATTCTGCCCTTTTTCCCTCTAAAAGAACCATGGATATGAATCAATGTTCTAACGGAAATTTTCTTACGTGGATCTCCTTAGAAAAGTAATATCCATTTATTTCTGTGATCTAGTTTATTCTTTGCTGAAACATCTGCTTTAGATTCCCTAGAATTGGATTTGTTTTCTAAATGTGGGGATTAGCTCCAAAGTCAACGAATTTTTTTTGTGAGCATGTCTCTGAAATAAATTACTTTTCTACTGACAAAATTGTATTTGCAATTAAGTCTTACATTTGTTCAATGAATAAGATTTAACACACAACAACATTTCACAATTTTAAAAGCTTTTCTCACTCAGAAGTTACCATTAGGGAAGATAATGTAGTTGATTTTGCAATTTAGTTAGCAATTTCTATATAAATTTAAAATTAAAATGTCATTTATGAGTGTAAAATGCATTGGGAATAGAAACTCTTTTGAGCAAATGGAAAGCCGCCACTTAATTTCAGATTTTACAAAGCTCTACAATGTTGTGTCAGTGTTTCCCTACAGAGAAAGAACCGTCTTATACCCTACCTGACTGCTGTGGAGTGTATATAGGTTTGTCTGTATGAACGAAGAGAAATCCATTGTCATAAGTTATTGGCATTTTTTTTGATCTTGAAAAATGCTTTGATACAACATCCAAATATACAAATGAAACTGCATTTTGTTCTCCAGGCAATTGTTTAGGTTGTATCTGTAAAAGAAAATGTTGATGAAAAAGAGTACAAACATTTTAAAGTAATAAAACAGGTTGACTTCCTAAATACCACTGTGGTTTCATTAGACAAAAACGATTACGTGTATTTACTCATTTACAAGGTGGTGCAGGAAGTAGAATAGTAAATAAATTTTCCCCAAGCTCCTTAGTGTCCTAATGTCCTAATTAAAATTTTAGCTTTAAGCAAATAAGTCTTTTGGTTTCCATGTTTCCTAAATTTTATACACATTTAAAACTATTACTATAGAAGCTCTCTTTAAAAACCTTCACTTAATCAGCTTGCTGAATTATTCCATGTTCATTCCCTTAATACAACATTCTAATATTCAAGACACTTTGTATTACACGTACACATTTCTGTACATGTTGAACTGCCTGCTTTCCAAATTGTGTATATATTGTAATGATCTACTTGACATTAAATAATATGCACATTGAATACATAAAAAGTAATAAAAGAAAGAGAAGTGTTTCTATGAAAACTTAGGTTTTGAGACATGGGATAAAAGTTAATCACTAGGGAAGTAGATATGGCTCAGGAAACTGGACTCCCGCTACCACATGGGAGGTCCCTGGTTCAGATCCCAGTGCCTCCTAAAGAAGACAGCGAGCTGGTGCGACAGGCAGGCACGGCAAGCTGACACAACGAGAGACACAAGAAGAAGAAAAAAAACATAATGAGAGACACAACAAAGCAGGGAGCAGAGGTTCCCAGTGCCTCCTAAAGAAAACAGCGAGCTGATGCGACCGGCAGGCGCGGCGAGTTGACGCAACAAGATGACTCAACATGAGATGCGGGGAGGAAAAACCTAATAAGAGAACAACAAAGTAGGGAGTGGAGGTGGCTCAAGCAATTAGGCACCTCCCTCCCACATCAGAGATTCCAGGTTCGGCTCCTGGTGCCTCCTAAAGAAACAAGGAAGACGAACAGACTCAGCAAGTGAAAACAGTAAGGGGGGGTGGGGAGAAATAAAGTAAATCTTTAAAAAAAAAAAAAAAGTTACTAAAACCAATGATTGTGGAATTAGACTTTTGAGAATACTAGAAAAGTTTAGGAAAATCTACAAAGGTTCTGCACACAGATTGCTTTGCAATGTCTTTAAATTCTTTCTTCACCTTAAAGAAAGTGAAACTGGAAAACAAAGATGATTCGCTAAAGGAGTTGTTTATGAAATAAATCAGATCTGAAGCTCCAGCCAGCGAACCCACAATGAAAGAAGAGACCTTGGCCCAACAGCAAGCAATTGGCAAATAAACAGACATTATGATGTTAAGATAAAATTAAGTCCTTAAGATATGCATCAGTTTTTATGATTCCCCACCTTAATCTGCCTTTTCAATTAACCATTTAACTCAGTGCTGTCCAATAGAACATTCTGTGATGATGGAAATATTCTACATCTTTGCTGCCCAAAGAGGTAGCCACCAGTCACATGTGGCTACTGAGCACTTGAAACGTGGCTACTGCGACTGAGGAAATGAATTTTTCATTTTAGTTAAATTTGATTCTTTTAAATTTAAACAGTCAAATATGGCTACTTTCTACCACATAGACTATTACTAGGCCCATCATATCAGACAAGAGAGTACCTACTGAAAATAACACTTTGGAGAAAAGAATTGTAATTCTTAATAAACCTAATAAGTGACAGTATTTAAGTGATTAGAACATTTACCATCAGAAATATTAATTAAAGAATACCTACATTGAGTTAGTGCTTATTTATATCAATAGTGTTTCTCAAAGGAGTTAATATACAGACCCCTTTTCAAAGAAAATAGGTTTTGTAGGACTTACAGTGCTGATTTAAATTAATTTTTATCACAATGTAATATGTACAAGCCTAAAACTAGGTATAAAGTTCTTATGCTTATGGCTTTTTATAATTATAAAATCAAAACAAATTCACAAAATATATTCGAACTATAGAATTCAAAATGTAAGCTCTTTATAAAATTTCAAATTTTGACTTCTTGATAAAAGAACTCACTTTAGAGAAACAGTATTGTAAATGAACCCAAAACTCCTTCCAAGTCTGATATTCTTTGCTTTGATGGTTCTCTATTTTTGGAATTGCATTGGAATTTAAGACAATCTTTGGTTCTACTTATTCATTAAACTTAGTATGGAAAAATGATTTTTAATTCAGTATCAGAATTGTTAGTAATAAATGAGTTGCAAGCACTTCTCTAACCAATCAAATCTACATTGTCTTAATAGAAAGAAAAACGATTTAATCCAAAGTGTTCTTTCTATTAATTGCAGGTTGTCAATGAGGGATATTCACTTTGTAATCAATAATTTTATGAGTTTTGGAAGCTGTAATTGTAGAATATTGAAGTTTAAACAAACAATTGTTCAATAGCATCATGGGTTTTTGTGGGCAATGCACTACAGATCACTATGCATAGTCATATTTCTCTATTTCTTTGTAACTATAATTTTCTCAATAAGCAAGTATTTTCAATTACTCTCCAAATATTTTCACCTTAGTACAATTTTCTTTTTCAATAAGGACTTTAAAATGTATATGCACTGCTCAAAAGCAGACACAATTCTATTTAGAATTGCCTGTTTCACCTGATTATCATCAGTGACTGACATAATCCAATAATCACACAGGGTATAGTGGTGTAAAGGATTACATTTCTATGTTATCAATATTCAAACTTTGTACATATTTTATTAAGAATATTCTGTAAAAAGAAAATGAAGGAAAGGTACATACTGTTAAGACTGCAGAGTTCTGGAATTTATTTTCTGGGGATAAGTTAACATAGCCAGAAGAGTAACTAAATTTTTTATCAGGATAACTTTTAATAGAGATGGTTGCATCAAATGCTTCGGTGTATCCATAAACTTGAATTACAACATTCTCAGATGTTCCGACACGGAATATTTTCGGTGCTGAAATGACATATCTGTTGAAAAAGGAAAAGAGAAGGTCGAGTACTTTTATACAACGTATTTTCCTTATACTCTGATATTTTTCTCTTACTTGAGAGATTCAGCTTAAAATAGACACGTCCTCAAATTAAAAATGATTTTTTTCTGTCAAAATTTATTTGTGGTCTACAATAATTTTGGCATAATTTCCAGGAAGAAATAAGCTTGGAATTGCAACCTGATAAACAGAGAGGTTTCGCTTACATTTGAAAAGGAAACAGCCCTTTCAGCGAGCAACTGCAGCCAAGAGAGACTTTTAACGGTATTAACTGGACCACGTAAATAAAGTAAAAAATTTCCCCCCAATGAATAAAAAAAGCAACATAGGCACCAGTGATTGGATTCCAGCTCTACAATTTGCTAGTTGAGAGACCATGGTAAAGTCACTAACCCTCTCTCAGAGTAAAATAATTTACCTGTGAAAATATCATCTTCTTTATCAGGCTATTGTAAGAATTAAATGAGAAAATGTGTATGGAAGTGTCTAGTGTGCCTAGTACTCATAAATGTTGAGATTCATTAATTTCACTAAATTAATTGAAAGGCGGTCATCTTAGGAGTATTTTGTTATAGTAGCGAGCAGATAAAGAAAAAGAATATAAATGAGCTGGGGGGATGCATTTGGAAAAACAAGTAGTGATGGAGATCCTTCAAGAGAGAATAGTAATAATAATCATATAACAATAATGATAGTAACTAAGAGTAATTGAGTAGTTATTATATACCAGAGACTATTAGCCCTTTTCATACAACTCTTTCAGTCTCTACAAGCCCATGAAGAAGGGCTATTTTACAGATGATGAGAGGTTAACTTGACCAAGGTCACATGGCTCATAAGTGAATGAGGCAGGATTTTATACTCAGGCCTCTATCAGCGGTTATGTGTAAACTGAGGTCAAGTTTACAAGCTGTTAAAAAAAATAAAATGGCCGCCTGTACTGGGCATCGCCAGGAAGGACCACCTTCTGAAGAATCCTTTTTCAGAAGGCAAAAACAATAAACCTGCCGGGGCTTTCTGAGAAGATGGAACAATGGAACACATCTCATCCTGTGGGGAAGCAACACCTGGTGATAAACCAGTTTCAGCTGAGGAGTGATAGCTTATAAGAACGGACATACCTTGCTAATCGGTGTATATCTGCTCCCCACTTTGTAAGACAGCCCCCCATGTAAACTGGAGACTAAACATCAGCCAATTAAAATACTTCCTCGTTTGCTTCCACATTTGCCCTATATAAGGCCCCCCTTTTCGCTCCCTTGGTAGAGCTCCTTTCCACTTTCACTTTGACGCTGTCTGATTTGTGAATCATTTGGTTGCCCAAGTAAACGTTAATACAATTTTTAAATTACCTCAGTTTGTCTTTGACAAAGCTTTGTTCACAACCACAGACTTTCCCCTTCATTTTATTTTTCATTTGATTTATACAGGGATGGAGGTGAATTGATATAGATTTTTTAAATACTAATTTTTAAATGTGTGATTTTTTTCCCCTGGGGACTTAGTTTGTTTTATTAAATGAAAACCTATAAAATATGTTTATTATGTATCACAAAAGTATCCTATTTGAACACATATGCTATTACATAGAAAAAGAAGTGTGTCTCAACCCAAAACAGCTTAGCCATTGACTAATTTGAGTGGCCAAACAGGCGCACCCCACTTGGCAGAATTATTGCAAGCGCCTGTTAACATATGACATTTGAGAAGACTTTAAAAGGCAGCAAGTCTTTAGTAACAGTGAAATTAATTGGGAAGGAGTTAAATCTTTTAAATCATCTGACGGTTCCCCTATATGACAACTAATTTGGAACCATTTATAAGCAATTGAAAAAGAATCTCCAGCATTCCAACCATCACCTGAATTCCCCATATTCTTAGGGGACAGCAGAAAATGAAAAAAAAAATTAACCTTGATAAGACACTCAAGACACTTCCACTCAGTGAGGAAGTTATTATTATCCCCATTTTACAGATAAGGAAAGTCTTAATTAACTTGCCCAAAGTCCCACTGCTAATAATTTATAGAATTAGAAATTGAACCTAAGCAGCCTGTTCCAGAATTAACACACTCAACTCCCATACTAAACTGAAGTTATCAAGAATTTTACAATCAGAAAAATCTAGGAAAAAACTATTTTAATTTCAGCATCCTTAAAAGTTTTATGTTTTCAATTTAGTATTGTTTCCATTTTAATCATCTATGTGGTAGTGGAGAAACATGAAATAGTCAGTGTTTGGGAGCCTCTAAATTAAAAGATGGTTCTACCACCACTGTTCACACAGGTTTTGATCCTTACTGATTTATTAGTGGCACAATCTATCACTATGAAGAACTGCATACTTTTCTTAATTTCTTTCAATAGCTGCAGTGGGATCAGGCCACTGGCTTGCAGAAAGGCAAAAATTTTACTCTCCCCTCTACCTGAAATATTCCTTCCCCAGGTATTTGCATGGATATTTCCCTCACTTCTTTCAAGCTCTGAGTGTCACATCCTCAGAGAAGCCTTCCCTGTCAACACTTTTAAATAGAGCCCTGTTATTTCTTTATTCTCTTACTCTCCTTTACATTTTTCTTTGTATATAGCTACCTGACTTTATTTATTCATTCATTCATTTGTTCACTCATTCATTATTTGCTTCTTCCACTAGAATGCAAATTCTAGGACTTGTCTTTTATTGACAAGTTTATCCCCAGTGTCCATCCCAGGGTATGTGCTCAATAAATATTTGAGGAATTAATTAATTAGTTGATTGAATGATTGATTACCATGTTGTAAACATTACACTCTCACTTTTTCAGAGAAAAGAGGGCCAGTACAGAATAATTGAAAGAATTCATAATAATTCCAGACAAGAATTATGAGACTTAGGTGCTAGTCTTAGTTCCACCACTAATTTGAATTCAATTAAATTGACTTCAACCTCTCTGAGCTTCAGCTGCTTATCTGTCAAATAGGAATAAATAAAAATTACCTAAAGCAGGGGTTCTTAACAAGGGGTCCGTGAGTTTGAATTGAAATTCAAAAAAACATTATTCTTGTGGGGAGGTGTTGGTGCGGGTGTGATATATTTATTAAATAATACACAGGATAGTGTGGACTTAGTAAGAGCTCTGTGGTTTTCACCTGCCTGGCAAAGGGGTCCGTGGAACAAAAAAGGTTAAGAACCCCGGACTTAAAGTAATAGAGTAGTTGTGACCACAAGATAAATAAGATTATGGATGGAAGAGACTATAAATTTATGACATCCTATGTTTATATTTTACATATATTTACACGTATAAATTTATGACAAATTGGGGTAAAAATTGAAGTGGGAAGCAGGAGACTTTAATATGTGCACTGCTTTTGTTTCTCTCTTGCTGTATGACTTATGGCAAGTCACTTCCCCTTTCTGGACTTTAGTTTCCTCATATGTAAAATGCATAAGTTTGATTAGATAATATTCAGTTCCTTTTTAGTACTAAAATATTATTTCTGGATATGAGACCACTACTTTAAGATATGGTTTAAAACATACAATATTTCAAAATTAACATTAAAAATTATGAAGAATAAGCTCATAAATTTTAGCGTGATTACTCAATTGCTTTTCAAATCACTGTATTGGAATTACCCCCAAGACAATCCTTGCTTAGCTATGTATAGCCCATGAAAAACACAAAGAAACTAAACATCAAATAGAACAAGCAATAAATGCCAAGAAAGTTTATTATCTTAAGTTTTATTTTGTATTTCTTAAGAGGAATTGGAACGATCATTTATTTAAATCTTTATAATTAACCATCCAATAAAAGCAGCCATGTTGTTAGCCACTCATCAACTCAAAATGCTTCCATACCTTTCCTATTCAGAGATGAGACTATTCACTTGGTGTTCTCAGAAGTAGAAAGTTAATTTTCAAGTTAACACAGTCTGCTAAATTAATTTTTCACTCATCACAACTTAGATGAATTGAAAAATGAAGATAGGTGGTTTTACTTACGTTTGTTCCTGTCCCCAACTTTTCCCTAAGAAGATTAAAAAACAAAGTATGCCCAAAAGGTCCATGGCAGGAGGTAGCAGTAAACCATGGATATAACCTGCATGAGGTTACTCTCCTCCTAAGTAAACTGAGCTTGAAGAATTTGGTTTTCAGTTGCCTAGTTAATTTTTTTTCACTTTCTGGTTAATTATTAATGTCAGAAAGGGACACCTCTAAGTAGGAAAATTAAAATTGAAACTAAAACACCCTTTAATGCCCAGGTATAAAGTTAGGATGTATTTTACAGGAATTTATAGCTAGAGAATTTATTTTGATTAATACAAATAAAGTGACTCTAAAATGGGAGTTTGGTACTACAATGAATGGATAAATCACATTGCCTCTGGCCTTTCCTTTCTTGACCTTGGCATTTGCTCAGACCTTGTATCATTTATGGACATGCCTCTGGTAGATCCACTGTGATACTGATGGAGACCCACCTGTATTCAGTTTTAAATTGAGCTGATTCTAGAACGGGTATGATTTAGACAGGTTTCACAAAGTGGTCCTTTTAGAGAAGCCCTGAGTGGAAGGTCCTTAGCCCTGGAGACGGTCCAAGGATAACCTGAGTCTGAAAAGGGTGTCTACAGAATAGTTCCTTGATCTTTACCAAGGATATTAGGTGGAGGAAAGACTGTGATTGGCAATGAAAATGCCATGCTGATGAGTCTGGGCATCATTCCCTAGGAAATAAGTAATCAATCAAATATTTTAGAGTAGGGAATGGATTCCTCCAATATCTATTAACTCATATACCACTAATTCAAAATTTGCATAGATTCTGACATAAAATATACTTCTTTTAAAAAAATTCATACCTTTCAGTGATGGTTTTCATAGTTTTAATATAAGAACTCAGGAAAAGAAAGCTCCCTATAACAACCGAGTCCACTAATTAATTTAGAATGACATGGAAGTTTCTCTTTAAGATTTTTTTTGAACAATTTATTGAAGTATATCATTCATACATGAACATACATAAACTATAA
>JAQZBX010062249.1:0-16753 GCA_029593785.1 Cabassous unicinctus
AAGCACATGCGTGTCATGGCCCAGACTCCCGGCCATCCGTGCTGGGGCCGCACGTGTGATGCCTGTCCTGGAAGGGCCCTCTGGAAATGGGGGCTTTCCCATCTGTATGCTGGGCACCGCGTCTGCTGTGCTCCCAGTATCCTGCCTGGCCTGCCTGATGCATTATTCATGAGGCAGCCTTCATTTCCAGTTTTTGGGTAGCTAATTTGTTCCTACACTCATGATTTCAAATATCACATGAATAATTCAGAAAATTATTTTACTGTAGTTCGATAAGCCTGTTAGCTGTCACGCCTCTGAATACATTATCTTTTTCATCCCATGGGGCATGCAGCAGGGAACCTAACACCGGCCACTGTAACACTCTGCACTTGGCCTCAGGAGGCCAGGTCTGCCTTGGGGCCGAGGGGGAAAGAGGCACAGCAATTTGTCACAGACAAGTTGGGTTGCTGCCGAGAGTGTGTTGATTACAAATGGCAATCAGTCTTCCCTCCCCAGATCTGGCCTGGAGATGCGTGTGTCTGATCAACAAGCCTTGGATAGTCCAGCTACGACCTGTCCAACTCAGAAATGCAGACAACTGTCCAGCCTCTGTGTGGGAAGCAGTCGGCTGTGCCACGGGGCAAGCAGACACAGAAAGAGCCCCTTCATCCCCCCTTCTCTCCCTCCCTCTCTCTCTTGCTCTTTGTCTCTCTTTCACATACACATACACACACATACACACATACACATACACATACACACATACACACATACACACACACATACTCAGTCACATATACACACTCCCTTCAGGAAAGTGGGATGTAGATAGAAACTCACCTCATTTTTTTTGGAGGGGTGGAGTGCCCTGGCTCCATCCCTTACTAATTGTGTTCTATTAGGGAATTTGTGTCATCTCTGGGAGCCTCGGTTTCTTCATCTGTAAATTGCACACAGTATTCCCAGGGCTGGCTCACCCATTGGGTTTCTGTAAGAGATGAAAAGGAAGCAGTTTATGTGCAAAAATTTTGCAAACTACAGAGTGCTGTACAGATATAAGGGTTATTCTGGGTCTGTCTCCTTCAGGATAGGAACTTCTCTGCATGCCCCTCAATAAATACCTGGGAAAAGATGATTCCAGTCCCTCTCCCTGACACCCTTTCTGATATTTGAGAGCCTGCCCAGTTCACCATTAATTGAGCAGCTGCTCGCCATGTGCCGGACACCGTGTGCCAGTCCTGGTATCACCTGCCTTGGACCTCAGCCCCTTGCACACCTGATATGTCATCATCCCCAGGAACATCTCTGGTGGGGACAATGAGTCATCTGTGCAGGGCCCCTGCTCACCTGTGCCCACTGGCGCCAGTGGCAGCCAAGCTTCTGGCCCTGCTGAAACCATCTGTCTGAGAAGCTCTGTTGGTGGAGGCAGAAAAGTCAAAGCCTCCACAGACCCCATCAGAGTGGGCCAAGAAGTCCCGACTGGGGGAAAGAGGCAGGCATGGTCTGGCCCAAAGGTGGCAACATCACGTGCCTGGCAGATGCCTGTTGACTCAGTCCCTCAATCCTGCTCAGAGGAGGCCTTGGCTGGAGCTCAGGGTGAGGGTGAGGGTGGGGAGCAGCTGGGCCAGATGCCGGGGTGGGAGTGGGATCCGCAGCTGGGTCATCCAGGGCTGTGGCTGAGGTGAGTTGAGGTCTGGGCCCCACCAAGGGAGAGTGGACAGAAGGTCACAGGGAATGTAGCTGGGACAGAAGGAGAGAGGGCTAGAGGCCAGGGGTGCAGGGACCAAGCTGGGTGCCAGGGAGAGTGAAGACAGGGGAAATGGGCAAAGGCAGCAGAGCACAGAGGCTAATAAACTCCATTCAGTCCTGATACCACCTGGTACCACCATTGGATAAGAGACATGACCTTTCTAGACTTCAGTTTTCTCAGGTGTAGAGTGGAGATAACAATAGCACTCATCTCTTGGCATTGCGGTGTGGATTACATTAGTGAGCATAGTGCCTGGTATACTGGAGAGCTCAGTAAACATTAGCTACCTGCACTACCATTGTCATTATACCTGTTATTGGTTTCTAGGAATTTCTCA
The DNA here is from genome assembly GCA_029593785.1 of Cabassous unicinctus. Lineage (NCBI taxonomy): Eukaryota > Metazoa > Chordata > Mammalia > Cingulata > Chlamyphoridae > Cabassous > Cabassous unicinctus. Next base: position 2,070 of record JAQZBX010062249.1, read on the forward strand.
GCTGCCCCAAATTGCAGAGCTTCACCCCAGAGTCCTGGACAGACAGGCACTGAGGCAGGGTTGGGGGTGTGCAGACCGCCGCCCCTCTCACTGGTCCTCGGGAGGCTGCTGCGTGAGCTTCTTGCCCCTCACCGCCCACGGTCTGTAAGTCCAGGACTTGCTTGGTGTGTCTAATCTTTGCTTTAGTCTTTCCCTCTGGGTCAGACCCGCAGGCCCAGCTTAGATTCCCCTTAGATGCGTGGGATGTAGGCAGAGGAGACGTTATATCCTTAGAGACACTGGCTAGTTCAGTTGGGAGATGGTCCATTGAAGCACCCAGGGCTGGCCAAGCTGGGGCTGGTGAGGACCTCCAGGGGAAGGCAGCTGAAGGGAGCACTGTGATCTCCCTGGGGAGGTCGAGGACAGTGTGGGCAGACCAGACCTGCCCAGGGAGGCAAGAACTCGCGGAGGGAGGAGTTGGTGAGAACGTGCCGAATAGGGGCCTGGCTGCAAACAGGGCTGCTGAGCAAGGCATTTATCAGGATCTTGGTGACAGGTGTTTAAAAGGAAAAATATTTGCATGTGTATGTTTTTTCAAAATGATTAATATTCAAATTAGTGTTGGAGATCTAAATCGCTAAAGTATAAGCAGGCAGGAAACTTCTCTGACAGCTTGAAATTTTCAGTGCATTCTACCATCCCCCACCCCATCCCCACCTAGTTCCCAGAAATATCTCTGGGCTTCTCCAGATTCGTCCCAGAATGGCAGCAGTTGTGTGGGAATTCAATTCCCGATTCTCGCCATGTGATGGCTCCCTCCTGACGTGCTCACCTGCCCACTTAGGTGCCCTGCACACCTCACACTCCAGAGGTGCCCTCCTAAGGCACTGCTGCAAGCATGTCACCCCTGCTTCAGCAACGTCCATGTCACCCACCTTTTTGCAGAACAAAGCACAAACTCCTTTCCTGGAAATTGACATCACACCCGAAATTGGCTTCCCAAACCTGTCATCTCTGCTTCCCTCTGCCCCTGACAAATCAGGCCCTTGGTTCCCTGGGTGTGACCCATTTACCCCTTCCAAGCTGTTGCTCAGGCTGTGGCCTCAACTGAAGGGCTTTCCCTGCCTCGGGCATCTCGCCTCAGGGTTCTTCAGGGTCCACTCCTCCTTTAACCAGAAGTAATCCCATTGTACAGTTTAGAAACTTAAACTGGCAGAAGGTAGTCTCAAGAGTCACTTTATTTCTCAGCTGTAGGGCAGGCTGTGAGTGTGGCGTGCCAGCTTAGAGACAGTTCCTAATCCTGTCAGATACCCAGGGAAGAAGGATGTTCACAGCAGCAGTGATTTCATAACCTTGGACAGACCTTGGGCTCCACCTCTGAGAGCATTTGCCCGAGGAGCAGGTTTCACTGAACATGTGGCTCCTGAGCCAGACTCAACCCACTCACTGTCACCTGCCTCCTTATTCTTTTGTCTTCTAGACTGTTCCTAAAGGCAAGCACAGTGTCTTAGCAATCTCCATGTCCCAGCACTTAGCATCCACCCACCCACCCATCCACCCACCTATCCTTTATCCATCCATTCATCCATCCACTCATCCACCCAAACATCCATCCACCCATCTATTTATCCATTTATCCAAATAATATTTATTGAGCACCTGATGTGTTTTAGGCCATTTGCTAAGTGCTGGGAATAGAGCAGCAAATGAAATAAATCCATGCCCTGCTCTCAAAAGGCTCCTGGTCTAGAGGTAAAGGCAGAAAGGCAAATGAACAATTATCATACAGGTTGGTCAGGGGACTCTGGTGGCCAGAGGAGGTACAGAACAAGGTGACAAGGGGGAGATGGAGATAGGAGGGATCAGAGGAAGGCCTCCAGGACTTGGTGATGTCTAGGCCAGAAGAAGCAGAGCTTGAAGGAAGGGGCTTTGGAGTCAGGTGGCCCTGGATTTAAGTCCTGGTTCTTTCTTCAGCCCAAGGGACTGTGGGCAAGGGCTCACATCTCCTCATTTATGAAATGAAGATAATAATAGCTATCTCATATGATTATTGTAAGGGTTTAATGAAACAATATATGTAAAGTCCTTAGCATAGTGCCTGGCATGTGGTATGTGCTTGAAACTCATTCTCCAAAGACAAGGATGCCCACTGTCACCACTGTTATTCAACATTGTATTGGAAGTTCTAGCTAGGAGAATTAGGCAAGAAAAAGAAAAAAGACATCTAAATTGGAAAGGAAGAAGCAAAACTTTCCCAATTTGCAGATGACATGATTCTATATACAGAAAATCCAGAAAAATTCACAACAAAGCTTCTAGAGCTAATAAACGAATTCAGCAAAACGGCGACATACAAGATCAACACCCCAAAATTACAAGTTTGCTGGTTCCTCAGAAAGCTAAGTATAGAATTATGTGACCTGGGCAATCCCACTTCTAGGTAAATACCCCAAAGAATTGAAAGCAGGGACTCAAACAGATATTTGTACACTGATGTCCATAGTCATATTATTCAGAATTGCCAAAAGGTGGAAGCAACCCAAGTGTCAATCAGCTGATGAATGGATAAACAAGATGTGGTAAATACACACAATAGAATACTATGCAGCCCTAAAAAGGAATGCAGTTCTGATTAAGGTGACAATATGGATGAACGTTGAAAACATCATGCTGAGTGGAATGAGCCAGACCCAAAAGGACTAATGTTATATGATCTCACTGATATGAATTAATTAGAAGAAGCAAACTCAGAGTCAGAATCTAGAATACAGGTTACACAGAAGGGGTGGGGGTAGTGACTAGGACGTTAAGGCTTAAAATGTACAGAATTTGTATTTGAGAAGATGGAAAAGATTTAATAATGGATGGTGGTGATGGTAGCACAATATTGTGAACCTAATTAACAGCATTGAATTATACATTTAAATTTGGTTAAAAGGGGGAAATTTCAGATGGTATATATGTTACTAGAATAAAAAAAAAAAAAAAATCCATGGAACTTCCCAACACAAATAGTGAACCCTAAGTTAAACCATGGGCTATAGTTAATAGTACAATTATAACAATGTGCTATCATCAGTTGTAACAAATGTTCCACACCAATGCAAGGTGTTAATAATAGGGTGGTATATGGGAATCCTGTACTTTATGCATGATTTTTTGGTCAACCTATAACTTCTTTAATAAAATTTTAAAAAGATGCCTACGCCAAGAAGAAAATCCAGAAAAAAAAAACAGTATAATTAAAAGAAATAAAAATATAAGTATAATATATCAAAACTTATGGGATGTTGTCAAAACAGTACATTTAGAAAAACTGTATTTTTCTAATTATTATGTCTCTAGGAAAGATTAAAAACACAAACTAAACTAAGTCTGTACATTAAAGATCTTAGAGACATAATAAAGTAGAAGGCCAAGGAAATTAGGAAAGCAAGCAGCAATAAAAGCGTATAAACAAGACAGAAAAAATGAGTATTGATGGATAAAACCAATAATTAGGCCTTTGAAAAAATCCACAAGGCCATTAGCCCAACTGATCAAAGGACAAAAATATAAACAAACAAAATCAGAAATGAAACATGAGATGCAACAAATAATCCAAAAGGGATTTGTAAGATGTGGGGGGAATATTGATCTTATTTAATAAATACATGGATATGGATATATGTCTGCAACAGTCCAGAGTACCGCATATAGTTCCACTAACACACTTGCAGAGACAACGCATCCCCTTGCTTTGTCATTGGGTTCCCTCCATGTGTCAGTTTTGGACCACATTTGTCACATTTCTCAGGTCTATAATTTTGGCTAACTTATGGTCTACTCGATCTGTCATTTTGAGAGGAATTTTGTGTACCTTGCAATACTCTTTGCGACCAAATCTGCTTTGTCTGTTATAACGTAATCCTTGCTTATTTTTTTTTTATCATAGACAGTAACTCTTAGGACAACATTTTAGTTTTTACTATATATGTGCTTTGATTTGTTGGGTTTCTACAGGCAGCACGTTTTTTTCTGTTTGTTTGTTGTTTTGTTTTAGGATTTGTTCATGAGGTTTTTTCCTAGAATCATTTATTCTTCCGGTGTCTTGCAGGCACAATGGTTAGTGCTGGGGTCTGTGAGATGGACATGCATCCGTGGCTTTGCCCTCACAGAGCTTATTGTCCAACGTTGCTGGCAGTTCTTCTTTTAGCAGAGGGTCAGCTCATTGCATTTCAGGTTAGAGCTGACACAGAGGTGGAATACTCTGTTGCAGTCAGTAAAGAGAGAGTGAGATAGAGGCAAGGAAAGTGGAAGAACAAAAACACAAGGGAAGGAGGAAGGAAGAGAGGCAAGAGAAGGGCAGAGAAAAACAAAGGCTTTAGGTAGTAATGCCACTCAGTGTCTCAGGGTCTTTCAGGTTAATGCAGCAAAATTTAGAGAAGTGCTGTTTCCTTGCGACCACAGGTCTAAGAGGAGGTGTCCCCGGTGCTTTCAGTGGATCAGAAGTAATGTGGACGGAGGCGGGGTTGTGCCATAGACAGCTTTTATTACTCTTCCCAGCATTCTCAAGCCCCAAATCCTTTCCTATCCATTCTCTCCGGGAGCCCGAAAACAGTGTGGATTGCTCTTTGTTCTCAACTCCTGAGGGAGGTGGATGCCCAGAGCTCCCAGTGTCGCTCCTCATGGCAATGTACCCCCTCTCCACCTTCGTAGGCAGTGCCTCCTGGTCTGATGCCGCTTGTGCTCCTAACTCCGAGAAGCTGCGGCCTCCAACGTGAGAGAGGAGGCCTCACACCTGCAGCCCCTGCGGACCAGGGCTCACAGGACAGATGAAGAAACCGAGGTGCAGTGTGGCGAGGAGCCCTGCTCACGAGCCCACAGGGAGCCAGTGGCAGGTGGCCGTCTGGGTACACTGGTACTGCCCTCCCTGGGCAACCCCACTCTCTGTACTCACATGGGACAGCCTGAGACCAGCCAGTCCCTCGGCTGGCCGGGCTGCCCTGAGCTGGAGCCTGGACAGAAGTGCCCTCTTCCAACCACCACGCGCTGACTTCTCACTTTGATTTCCAGCTCCCGTCCAGCTGTTACAGCGAGTGCATTCATCACTCCTACTGCTTCCACCCTGGAGCCTTCACGATTTAAGAGGCCTTTGCTGAAATATGCTCTATTAATAGAAGCCATGGCTCTATGTCCTTGCCTGACCTTCTCTGGACTGGAATTTCTAACTTAGCCAAATTTATTTATCCCAGTCATCGTTGGCTGCGAGGGGGTGGCCCTAGAAGCCCATAAACGGAGCAGCATGGGAAAGGGATGGGCAGGCTCAGAAATAAATCACAAACTCTGGTGGTTGTGTTCTGACCACAGGGCCCAAGCACTCAGGGTGGCTCTTCTTGCCCTGTCTTAGGAGCCGCACCCGGGCAGCTCACCGCAGAGGGCGTGGGCTCCAGGTGGACCTGCGGTGGATGGCAGCCTGTGAGTCCTGGTTACAGTTCTGGGCACCTGCACTGGGGACGTGCTTGTCATGGCAGTGGCTGGGGAGAGGCAGTGGTGGCAGGCACAAACCCATGTAAGCTTCTCTTTTCTGAATTGCTGGACCAGAAGAGCACAGAAACTGAAATGAAAGTTAATTGTTATCTCACATCATCTATGCTTGGGACAGCTCTGAAACTTTGGGAAAACTCTGGAAAATTTAAAACCCTACAGGAAATGAAAAAGAATTCCCGTGATTTAATCCTTGGAATGCTCACATTTGTGTCTAAATTTTCATTATTCCAGTCAGACAGCTTTTAGTCTCCCAAAGAACAGAAATGAATCTATGTGGACCTTGGTTTTTTGGGCTCCCCTCAGCAAACTGTTATCAGTGGGAAACTTTGAAATCTAGAGCTCTCAGAGCCACAGTCTGCCTCAGTGTGTCTCTAAGAGACACCTAACCTAGGTGTGAATGTGGAGATGGTGAGAGGTAGATTTGGGGGAGGCTCAGGGCTGGGGCTGCAGAGTCCCAAACTCCCTGAAATCCACCTCTTACCTTCCCAAGAAGGCCCTGAACTGGATACGCCTGCCTTGCCACCCACCCCTCTCAGCAGCCTCCGGGTCCCACTGACATCTGGGGGCCATCCCACCTCTGCTGCAGCCGCTCCCCCCACAGACTGGCACATCTGCAGTCTCCACGCCAGCAGGGCCCAGAATGTTTGCTGCCTCGGAAATAGAACGTGCTAAAAATGCAGTGACAACAGGCATCTTTGGAGGGTATTTTTAAGGGTGATAGGATCTGAGAGTCATTTAGTACCAGAACTGCAGGCTTGTCTTACTTTTGAAAACAAAGTGCCACATTTCCAGATGCTCTGGCCTGTGCCTCAGGCTGTGTCCTGAAAGAACCACTCCCCTGGTGAACAGGGGCCAAGACCCTGCCCCCGACTGCTGGGGATCAGGGCCAGAAATCCTTGTCCTGGGATGCCCGTGTTAGGCTCCAGATGGCTGTTATTCCAATGTGGACAGGGATTCTAATCTGCAGGTGCGGGGCTCCCATCTCAGCCACTTCTCCTGCTAGCTCAGGTGCATTTTAAGGAAAGCATTTCACATGAGGCCCGTCCAAGGGAACGGCAGGGTTTGGGGCCCTCTGGGCACCCAGGCCACACCTGGCAAAGGGAGCTCACGTGGGGCAGGTGTGGCTGATCACACTGGCCAGTGTCTGATGCCGAGGTGGCAGGGGACCCAAGCTCTATTGGTGCCCACTGAGGCAGGCACTTCCTGGCGTCAGAGGACCTGGCCTCCTGTTTGCTCGGATGCACTGGAACAAGCTGGCTCTCCAGACAGGGAGCTTGGGGACTGCAAAGGAAGGCACTCCCTACTTGTGTTCAGAACTGCTTCCCAGATGACATTTCCTCTAGAACAGCACTGTCTCATAGAAATGTAATGTGAGCCGCATATGTAATCTTAAATTTTCTAGTAGCCACACGAGTAATGAGCCAACTTCTGACAGAAGTTGTAAACTTACAAAACAATCATGTACATGTGCAGAATTCCCAAACAACATCCCTCTATCAACACACCACACCATGGTGGAACATTTGTTACAGATTATGAGATAATATCATCTGATTATTACCAGGTCCATAGCATACATTTGGCGCACTTTTTCCATACTCCCTCATTATCAACACAGTACATATTTGGCAGAGATGCATGAATATTACATTATTACTGTTAATCACAGTCCATACATCCCCATGCTTCTCCACATTCCCACCACCCTGCAATACTGATATACATTTGCTGTAGCTCACAAAGGCATCTGTACCATCAACCACAATTCTCATCCACCTCTGGGTTTACTGTGCTCTTCAGTCCCTAGATTCTTCTCTAGCTTTCTGTCAATTGGCATTTACATCCTTAGACTACCATTTTCAGCCACATCCCCATTTATAAACCAGCTGTTACTCACTATAATGTGTTACCATCAGCTGTACATTTCCACACTTTTACAGTAAAGCTAATTAAAACTTCTACATACATTAAGCATCAGTAGTCCATCTCGGTCTTCCTCTTATCTCCTTTAAGAATCTACCACCTACCACCAGGTCTTGAAGATATTTTCCTACATTTTCTTCTAGAAGCTTTATGGTTCTTGCTTTTATATTTGTGTTTTTGATCCATTTTGAGTTAAAATTTGTATAAGGTGTGAGATAGGGGTCCCCTTTCCTTCTTTTGGTTATGGATATCCAGTTCTCTCAGCACCATTTGTTGAATGGACTGTTCTGCCCCAACTGGGTGGGTTTGATAGGCTAGTAAAAAATCACTTGACCATGGATGTGAAGGTCTGTTTCTGAACCATCAATTTGGTTCCATTGGTCTATGTGTCTGTCTTTATGCCCGTAACATGCTGTTTTTACCACAGTAACTAGGTAATATGATTTAAAGTCTGGAAATAAAAGTCCTCCAACTTCACTTTTCCTTTTTAAGATGTTTCTGGCTATTCAAGACACCTTGCCCTTCCAAATAAATTTGATAATCATGTTTTTCATTTATTTAAAAAATGCTGGCAGAATTTTTATTGGGATTGCATTGAATCTGTACATCAATTTGAGTAGAATTGGCATCTTAAATGATATTTAGTCTTCCAATCCATGAACACAGAATGTCCTTCCACTTATTTAATTCTTCTTCAGTTTCTTTTAGCAATGTTCTGTAGTTTTCTGAATACAGGTCCTTTATGTCTTTGGTTAAGTTTATTCCTGAGTATTTGGCTTTTATCTGTCATATTTTATTTTCACCACTCTTTTGACACTTTTAATTACTTTTATTGATATAATCTTCATTTCTAGACTCTCTTTCAGGCCTCTTTCTTCTGTCTTTTCTTTTTAGGCTGTAGCACACCCTTCAGTATGTCCTGCATTGCCGGTCTCTTGGTTACAAACTCTCTCAGTTTCTGTTTATCTGTGAATATTCTAAACGTACCCTCATTTTTGAAAGACAATCTTGCTGGATATAAGATTCTTGGCTGGAAGTTTTTCTCTTGAAGTATCTTAAATATACCATACCACTGCCTTCTTGCCTTCTTGGTTTCTGATAAGAAATCAGCACTTAATCTTATTGGGTATCCCTTATATGTTATGCATTGCTTTTCTCCTGCTGCTCTCAGAATTCTCTCTTTGTCTTTGGCATTTGACATTCTGATTAGTATGTTTCTCGGAGTTGGTCTATTCAGATTTATTTGGATGGGAGTACATTGTGCTTCTTGGACATGGATAACTATGTCCTTCAATAGGGTTGGGAAACTTTCTACCATTATTTCTTCAAATATTCTTTCTGCCCCTTTTCCCTTCTCTTCTCCTTTTGGGACACCCATGACACGTATGTTTGCAAGTCTCTTGCTGTCATTTATTTCCCTGAGACTTGTTCAATTTTTTCCATTCTTTCCTTCATCTGTTTCTTTTATATGTTCACTTTCAGAGCCTATTCCTTCAAGCTCACCAATCCTTTATTATGCCTCCTCAAATCTGCTATTATATGATTCCAGTGTATTTTTAATTTTATTTATTGCAACTTTCATTCCCATAAGATCTGCTATTTTTCTATGTGTGCTTTCAAATTCTTCGTTGTGCTCAACCAATGTCTTCTTAATATCCTTAATCTCTTTAGCCATCTCATTGAATTTATACAGGAGATTTGTTTGAACATCTATGATTAGTTGTCTCAACTCCTTTATGTCATCTGGAGGCTTATCTTGTTCCTTTAACTGGGCCATCTTCCTGTTTCTTGGTGTGGGTTGTAATTTTTTGTTGGTGTCTTGGAATCTAGCTTAGTAGAGTATTTATTCTGGGTGCAGTTTCTCTCTTTAGTTTAGGGCTTTCTTGCCCTTTCTCCCTTGCTGGTTGTGTAGTAGGAGTCGAGGATGTAGTTGGTGCTGTAAGCTGTGGAGGCTCAAGCTGCCTGCATTGCCCCAAGAACCAATGAAGCTTCTCCTACCTTTCTCATTTGCCAGGGATAGGGACAGAGCCACAGTGGTGTGTGATAGTCCAAGTTGTGCAGGCCTAGACTGTAGTTGCCCAGAGAGACTAATGATGCTTCGAGTCCCTTTCTCCCCTGCCTGGGGCAGGGATGGAGCTGCAGGTGTGGGCAGCAATCTATGCCATGCAGGTCCAAGATGACCACAGTTGCCCTGGTAGACTTCCGATTATTCAGTCTGTGCCAGCTGAATGTACCTGCAGTTACCCAGAGAGGCTGGTGCAGGGCCCACCAGCTTCTTCTTTGCTAGAGGTGGGGCTGAAGCCTAGGCTAGGGCTGCAGACCTATCTGGGTGAAAGAAGCCGTCTCTACTGTCACCGTGATTTTCAGTCAGCACAGCTTCCCCTCATAGTGGGGACAGAGTCAAAATTGCAGCTATCTGCCTCTTTCCAACTTGGACAGTTTCAAACTTTAGCTGGACTTATGGTTATACTTTAGCCAGCCAAATTTACTAATCAGTAGCTGAACTTGGTGGCCAACTGTCTCTTTCTCCCATTTTTGGGAAATGGAGCTTCCAGTTTCAGCCACAGAATAGCTCCTGGGGTGGCTTGCACTGCCAAAGTAGGATGATCACTGGCCTCAGCAACATGGCCTGTATTTTCCTGGAGAGGCTGGTGCAGGTTCCCCCCACCCCCTTCCTCCCTCGGGAGGTGGGGCCGGGGCTTATGCTAGAGCTGCAATCTGATCTAAATGGAGAGAAGCTGGTCCCTACCAGCACTGCGACTTTCAGTCTGCCCTGCTATCCCTCGTACTAGGGGTAGAATCAAGATGGCGGCTAGCGGCCTCTTTCTGACTTGGATAGGTTCAAACTTTACCTGTTCTTAGGGTTTTACTTTAGCCAGCTGAATTTACTAATCAGTAGCTGAAGTTGGTGCCCAATTGTCTCTTCCTCTCCCATTTTTGGGAAGTGGAGCTTCCAATTCCAGGAGCAGAATAGCTCCCGAGGTGGCTTGTGCTGCCAGTGGAGGACAGGCACTGGCCTCCGCAGCGTGGGGGCCTCTGCTCACGAATCTTCTCTGCAGATGGGCAGTCTCCTCCTTCCTTTCTTTCAAGGATGTTGCAGGATGCTCTTCTGGTCTCCTGGGGCCCCCAAACAGGTGCTTTAGGTAGCTCTGGGTGATCACTAACTGCCCTGTAGCACAAGCTGACTCTAGGAGCTCCTTACTCTGTGCCATCTTGCTGGTTGTCTCAGCACGTCTCATTTTGAGCTAGTCACATTCAAGGTCTTGGTAACTGCATGTGGGTAGTGCTTGCCGTGTTGGACTGCACAGAGGTAGAGCATGTTCTAGGGGGCAGGTGGGATTGCCAGTAGAAAGAAGGAAAACAGTCCTGGGGCATCTGGAGCAGGATGGGCAGGTAACTCAGCATTCATGCTGCCTTTCTCCGGGGGGTCGGGACAGCAGGTGGAGAGGGGGCAGGCTTCAGGCCAGTACAATGCTATTCCTTTGCTCAGCCATACCCCCCTGCTCCTCCTCCCTGAAGCTTCCCCTGAATGCCCAGCCTCCTGATATTCTGCAGCTCCTATACTGACAGGCCTGGCTGGCAGGGACAGCATATGTCCTCTAGCTTTACCTCCATGTGACATCCCCCCGTGATGTTGCTGGGTGAGAACCTTCTCTCATTCCCTCTCTAGGCCATGCTGTCCATTTTGCAGAAGCACTCACCATTCCCTTGTTCATTCCACAGTTATTTCCTGAACAAGTGCTCTGTGCCAGGCACTGTCCTGGGTATATGTACACAAGATGTCACTTACTTGCCACCCAAGTCCATCAATGTAGCTAGTGTTATTATCTCCATGTTACCATTGAGGAGGCAGAAGCTCAGAGAGGTCAAGTGCCTTTGCCCAGAGGCACACAGCCAGGGTCCAGAGCTGTTGCTAAGTCAGGCCAGGTGGATGCCCAAGCCTGTTCTCCTGCCGTGGCACTGGAAGGAGGTGAGGTCAGAGGGGGAAGGGGGCCTTTGTACTATGGGGGCTTTGTAGGTCTTTAAGAACTCTAGTTTTTACCCTGCTTGAGACTGAAAGCCCTGGAGGGTTCTAAGCAGAGCAGTGACATGATTTGACATATTTACTAGGCTGCTGGTTTACATATTTACTAGGTTCCTGGTTTCTGAAAAAGCCTGATCAATTGCAGGAGACAGAGAGATGGGGGACACTCTGGAGGGGCCAGCCAGCAAGCCCCATACAGCATGGTCATGGTCCCAGCAATGCCCATTTGATGGGGGTTAGTCATGTGCCAGGTACTGTGGAAAGCCCATCACTACAGCAGCTCGACTCCCTGTGGCAGGAGGCTAACGGCTACCCAGCACTGTCTGGCTGTGTGCCATGCAGATACGCAGGAGGCTCAGCCCCTGGCAAGCTTTGCATCTCACAGAGGAGACCAGGGTCAAGGGCGGAAGCAGCTGTCGGTGCTCATAAGGGGCCCCAGGCGAGAAGAGCAGAGGCCTGCCTTCCAGAGAGTTCTGGGCTACCTGGGAAGGACCCGTACCTCCCATCCAGTCCTTCAGCCAGTGGCTGTTCTCCTCAGCTTGCTGTCCAGGAGAGAGCGTTTTCTTTGCCGGGGAGCTTAAACAAGGGCATGATGCCATTCCTGCCACTAGACCCGACCAATGCTGACAGTCAGTGTGCCTGGGGCACCTGACCTGCTGGCCCTTGCCTGGTACCTGGAGGCAGAGCATCCTGGGGGGCTGGGCAAGCAGGGAGGCATAAGCCTTTCCATCTGGGGCCAGTCGTGCCCCACCTCTTCTAAGAAGCCATCCCTGGCTGTCCTCAACTGCAGGGATCTTTCTACCTCTGGACTTCTGTGGCTCTCAAGACCGACCCTGAATTTGGCCTTGAAAGATAGCCACGTGACATTTCTTAACCATGCTGGTGTTTGCTTTAGTATGGGCAGCTGTGGGCAAGGGGACTAGAGCATCCTCACCACCATTACATGTAAGTGACCACTGCCCATTGTGGCAAAGGCCCACCACCCATGTCTGGGGTTAAGCTGTACACTCGGTCTTTCCTGCTCCAGGATCCCATTATTCACACTGAAGTCAGAAGGCCCATCTCAATGTTGACATCTGCCAATGCCACACCTAGCCTACAGAGGACAGCGAGCACCAAGCTTTTCAAGGAATCTGGTGCTTCTTCACTAATATATTTCTAATGCCTTAGTGAAAGGACTATAGTGGGGAGGGGGTGAGGTAGGTATGTAGGTTGCACATGATAAATTCACTCCAATATTCCTTTCTCCCTAAGCCTTTGTATTCCTTCCTCTACATTATGCCAGAAAAGTTATGGCATCTCAAACTCATTGAACATTAGGCCACGGCTGAGTCCCTGTTTCTGTCAACCAACCAAGCAAGCAGTTACCACTAAAGATAACACTTTAAATCCAGAGTCTCTGGTAAGTGCACCCATATCAATTCACCTGGCTCTATTCAGTGTTACATTCCACCCTGAGCTGCTGATACCTTGGGAGCCCCAAGGAGGGTTCTCACAGGTGGGCTCACACCTCTAAGGGGGAGGTGCTACCTGGCTGTGTTGGAACCTGTGAGGAGGTGCAATGAAGCTGGTTCTGGGGACTACAACCAACCACAGCTGCTGGGCTGAGGTTTGCTGGGGTGGCCCTCAGTGGAACTGCAGGCAGACAGGAAGGAGCGAGTTACTTTACCTACCCTTCAATCTTCTAGTTTCCCTCCGGTGCCCCTTGTGGGGCAACCTAACAAGGTGCTGCTGGTTTGCAAGTTCCAACCTCAGCATCACAGAGCAGAGTATGGATGGAGAGATTTGGAATTAAATGATAATGACTTGAAAACTGGCATACTGGGGATACCTAAATTCAGAAGCAGCTGGATGTGGTATATGATGTAATCAGGGCTCTGTCTCCTTCTCTTTCCACCTCTGGGCTCCACGTTCCTTTGGATTCATTCTCTGGCATCTTCTTTGCACATAATGGTGATATGGCCACCTGCAGCTTCAGGCTGATAAGGTTGGAGCAGCTGTGAAAGAAGGCACCCATGTCTGATGTCCAGGGTCTCTGGTATCTGTGTTCATGTTCACTCATGTCCAGTGTCCATGGTTTTCTAGGTCTGATGTCAAGATTCTATCTGGTTGATGTTTGCAGTTTTCCCATTACTGATGTCCATGGTCTCTTGTGCCTAATGTCCACTGTCTTTTAGGCTGAAGTCATAGTTTCTCATATCTTATGTTCATGGTCTTTCACATATATCTGTGATCTCCCATGTCTGAGACCAAGAGTCCCCATGTCCAATATCCATGGCCTCTCAGCTCTAATGTTCATGGTCTCTCCTGTCTTAGGTCATTGGTCTCCCTTACTGATGTCCACAATCTCTCGTCCAAGGCCTACACCTTCCTCTGTCTGATGTCCATGGTCTCCCTAGTCCGATACTCACTGTGTTCCATGTCTGATGTTCACAGTCACTCATGCTGATATGCACGATCTCTCATGTCTGATATCCTTGGCCTCCTGTTGTCTGTGTCTCATACTCATGTCTCATGCCCATGATCTCCAATGTCTAATGTCCACAATATCCTATGTCTCATGTCCATATTCTCCAATGTCCGAGGTTCTAAATCTTTCACGACTGCTGTCCACTGAGTGCTGTCTGATGCTTTTAATCTCCATGCTTGATGTCCATAGCTACTTCCATGTCTGATGTTTGCATTCTCTCATGTCTGGAGTTCTTTCCCAAAGCAGCTGGACATATTTGGGTAGCAAGCATGGCAGGAAACCTGGTCCCTGCTAGCCTCATTCTGGGTGCATACGGGGAAGGAAACTAATTTGGACCCAGCATGAGTTTCCATAGGATATCGTCACCCCTAAAGGAAGGAGAGGTATATCTTACATTAGGGAGCTAAACTTCATGACTCCTTGTATATTGTGAAAGGTGGAACAAAGCTTTCTTGCAAAAATGCTGGTGCCCACTGATCTCAGGGGAGAAACTGACCCCTGGTATACAGAGAGTGCCTGATGGTATGGAGAAAGGAGATGAGGGCAGGGTGGGGGACAACATCCAAGTGTGCCATGTTCATAAGAATCAGGTCATAATTAATTGATGTGGGATTTCTATTTTAGTTTTGGAGATGGAATTAGAACTTTGTTGTGTAAATATTTTAAAAATCCAGGGAATGGGTATAGCTCAGTTGGTTGACTGCCTGCTTCCCATGTATGAGGTCCTGGGTTCAATCCTTGGTGCCTCCTAAAAAAAAA
>JAQZBX010062250.1:0-16927 GCA_029593785.1 Cabassous unicinctus
CCCCCCTTCCCAATCCCTGGCTCTGTCAGTCGAATCTCCCTGGAAAACCTCATGTCTCTGGAACACCCCAGGAGCTTCCACTGCCCTTGCCTTTAACTCTTGCTGGACCTCCCCTCCTCTACCCTCTTCCCTCAAAATCCTACTTATCCCTCAAAGTCAAACTCCAACCCCACCTCCTCTCTGAAGCCAGTTCCAGTTTCCCTAGTGCTCCCACAGCTGTTAATGCCTGCATTCAGCACTGAACCAATCACGTCATTATCTGCTTGTGCGTCTGCCTCCCAAGCACAATTCAACTTCCCTAAAGGCTGGAAAACCCGTTCTCCTCTGTGTGTGCCCCAAAGCCAGCACAGTGCCTGGCATGAGGCAGGGCTTAGTGGATGGTAGTTTGTGTTAAGATTTGGATTGTTCTAATATAAAAAATGTTATTAACTGTTAGCACTTACAAGGGCCACGGTGGGAAACAGGAACAGCAGGTCAGGCACGGAGCTGAGAACATAACCCCAGCCCTGGGAGAAGCCCTGCCGAGCAGCCGAACTGAGAACAGAGGCCCTGATCCCCTGAGCAGGGACAGCAGATGATCTGAGATCTGCCATGTGGCTCGGCGCACGGGGCCACAGGTTTTCACATCTGAAGACAAAGCCTGTTCCATTGTCAGGAGAAAGTGCTGCCTTGCTCCTCAGTGCCTGTGACTCCCAGGGGATGTAAACCGGACACCCCTGTCCCCTTCCGGGGAGGAAATCCTGCAAGCACTCTCAGGGACACGGGACAGCGGGCTCAGCTGGAGAAGGAAGGAGGTGGCATGGGCCTGGCCAAGGAAGCACACCCAGGACAAAGTTGACAGGCGCCCTCTGGCCTGACCCCACAGGTCAAAGCTGAGGCTGCTAGCTGGGTTGGCGACTCCACAAGGGATGGGCCCTTCAGTCCTGCCCCCAGCCAGTTCTCTAACCTTGGTCATCAAATAGCTGGGCTTTGCCTGGTGCAGTGCTTCCCACGTCCCCTTCACTGCCTCGGAGGAAACCCACTTCACCACTCATGTGACTCTCCAAACACTCTCACGAGGCAGGCAGAACTGGACTGATATGTCTTCTTTGCAGAGTTGGAAATAAAGATCCAGAGAGGTTAAGCCACTCGCCCGAGGTCACACACATGTTAGAAGCAGAGCCTAGAATAGAAACTAGGCTGATATTTCAGTTATTATTATTTGGAGTCATCAGGAAAGTGTGTGCTGATTTCCTAAGACTGGAAGTAGGAGTTTCAGAGGGCTTTCTGTCCCCTCCAGAAATCTCACCCCGCTTCTTTCTGCTCACAGGCTCTGTCTGGCTTCAAACCCAAAGAAATTCCATCTCTGCACACTGGCTCTTAGACATGGGAAGCAGCCGGCTCCCTGTGGCTTCTTTCTTGGAGGATGTGCTCAATAAATAGAACCCCTTTCTCATCTTCCTGCATAAATATTTCAGGAGAATAAGAAACAAACAGATCTGCCTCTGATCTGCTGCTGGCTACTCAGAAACAGGGGCTCCTCTATCCCAGGCAGGTCCACCAGGCTGAGGGAGATACAGAGGGCAGGGACAGCCACATTCTTGCCAAGGCTGCTTGTCTGGGCTGAGGAACCATAAGACCTGGAGAGCAGAAGCCTAGATTTACCAGAAGTCCCCACACCCCACCCATGCACAGCTTGCTGTTCCTAGATAGGAGGAAATGGGTCTGCTCTGCATCTGTTGTTTCTAGGGATGCTTCAAGTGCTGCCACCCAAGACCACACCGCAGGGGACGCCAGGTTCCTGCACAGACAGGCTCCACCCACAGGGAAGAGATTGCAGAGCCTCTAAGAACAGGGGAACAGGGTTCTGGCTGGAAAACCCAGCAACCCCAATAGAGCTAATCCCCTTTAAATCATCCACAGACACCCCTTTGTTTATGCATTCAAAAGTTTATGGAGCACACTATCTTTGGATCAGGAACATTCAATGGCTCCCCATTGCAGACAGGATTTTAACTTCTCAGATTGCCATTTCCTGTCCTTCCCAGTCTAGCCCCACCCCAGCTTCCTAACCGCATCTCCCTCTCCTTCTCAAGGCACACTCAACATTGAAGATAGACTCATTCCTCCTTCCCCGCAATAAGGTCTTCTTCCCTTTCCTAAATGCTTTTTTCCCTTTGCCCTTTCTCCTCTCCCCTTCTCTTGTCTTGCACCTCTCAGGATGGCTCATGCACCACCTCCTCCATGAAGCCTCCCTTGATCATTCCACCCTTCCTCCCTCATTGCTCAATGCCACCACTGCCCAGGAACTGCTCCTGCCAACATTCACGCATGAAGTCTTATTGTTCCAACTCAGTTACAAGCTTCCAGACAGCAGGCTCCAGCTTCTCTTTCAGCCAAGTGTCCCAGGTGTGGGCCACATCTGGGCACGACTGCTACAGAAAGGAAGCTCAGCTTGTAAAATGTACTGAGCCCCATCTCCCAGCGATTCTCTTGTTCTGGGGGAAGAAGGGCAGGGAGGACCAATTACATAATTGCCACAGCCTAGTGCAAAATGAAAATGCAGGGCCCTTGTTCAAAAATTATTTAGAATTTCAAGACAGTGAGATCAGAGCATTAAACCCAGCATGGGGCCCTCCTGAGCATAGAACCCTGTGTGGCTGAATTCACAGGTCATATATCCATGAAGCTGGCTAGGGGACAGGCCTTAAAACCACCCCAGGTGATCTGCAGCCAGAGTTGAGAACCAACACTGAGGGTAATGGGGAGCCACTGAAGGTTCTGCACCTCTGAGCTTCCACCTCTGAGTCTCTTTCACCTCCACAAGCCTGTGCTGCCTGGAGCACAAATATTTGTAGAGTGAATGAACATATGAATGGATGGAGAGAGGTAGAGCTTGAACCAAAGAGCTGGAAAGGATCTTTTATATCTATCTGTCTATCAAAAAAGCATGGTATATAACATAAAATTTGTCATTTTAACCATGTTCAAGTGTACAATTCAGTAGCATTAATGTATTTACAATGTTATACTACCTTCATCACTTTCTGTTATTCAAATTTTTTCATCTCCCCGAACAGAAATTCTTTGTCCATTAAGCGGGAACAGTCATCTCCCTTTCCCCCAGCCCCTGATAACTTGTACCCTCTTTCTGTCTCTATGAATTTGCATTTCTAGATATCTCATATAAGTTCATATGTGTCCTTTCATGTTTTATTAATTTTTAAAAATTGAGATATAAAAATCTTAAGTGCTCAGTTTGATAAATTTTTACACATGTATGCATCCACATAAGCACCATCACTCCGGAAGGTTCCTTCATGCCCCATCCCAGTTGATACTACACTCCCACCCCCACCCCAGGTAACCACTGAAAGCTGGATAGAATTTTCATCAAAGATGGGCTCCCCTGCTGATGGGGGCAGAATTGGCTCAGGTGAGGGAGATGCAAGAGACATGGAAGAGGCTGACTCACAAAGCCGCCTTCTGTGTGTGAAGGGTGGTATTTACTCCAGATGCAAGGGGATAAACACGAAGACTTAGGCTGAACGGCTTGCTCCAAGCTACTTGAACCCTGGTCCTCAGACTCCAACTTTCCTGAAATTTTCACAACTCCTGACAGCGAGGGAGGGAAGAGGGAGGGAGGAGGGAGGACAGAGAGAGAGAGAGAATGTGTGTGTGTGTGTGTGTTTTGGAGGGCACTGCTCAGAAGGAGATGCTGGGGAAGGGAGGACGGTGGGCAGTGTGGGCAGCAGCTGTGACAGGCTGGCACTGAGAGTGCCCGAGGCTGGCAATGCAGGGAGACGAGAGAAAATGGTGTCCCCCTCTCCCCAGCCAGTGAGGAAACCCGAGCACTTCTGTCCCACCCTCACCCTCATGGGGAGCGCCTGGCCTCTGGACACCTCTGCTGCTCTTCCTACCCTGGGCTGCCCCTCAGAAGCCAGTTCAAAGCCTGTGGGGACATCTCATCCTGAGCACCTGGGGCAGAAAGGGCCAAGCACGGTGCCTGGTGAAATGGCCTCCGCCCCCCCGAGCAGCACGCTGGCCTCTGCAGTGTGCCTTCATCCAATACCAACGGATCCCCTCAGGCACCCTGAGGGAAGCACAGGGGTCAGGGAGGCCCTGCCAGCCCTCTAGGAGATGATATTTAAGCAGGAGACAGAAGCGGTGCCCAAATCACCCAAACCCTGACAGGAGGTACGGAGGGCCACAAAGGTAGCAGGGGTGGGAGTGGGGGTAAGCACGTGTTCATGCCCATAAGCTCACCCCTGCACCCAGGCTCTCACTGGGTGGCAGTACCCTAAGACAGTGGGGTAAACCGAGACCCAACCAGAAAGGAAAGTGACCATCCCAAGATCACATTTCCAGGAAATAATAGAACTGGGGACAGGGTAAGGCAGGAGCTCCTGGACTCCCACTCTAGTGCTCTTTTCACCATGCTAAAGCCAAGTCTTCCTAGAAGGAGACTCTGGCCCTCTGCCCCCTTCTGTCTTCTCAATCCCCTAGGTCCAACCTTTCTGGCAGCTCCAGGCAGATGGGAAACGGCCGTGCTATGGATTGACCCCAGACAGGGTATCATCTTGGGGGAGAGGGGCACATGCAGTGCTCAGTTCTCAGGCCTAGGAAGGCACCTGCAGGAAATCTGGTTTGGGGGCCTCGCTGCTCACCTCTCTGCATCTATAGCAACATGGGTCAGGGCAGACCACCTATAATGCAAATTGGATCATGTCTCCCCTTTGCCTAAACCCCTCCGGGACTCCCCAGCACCAATGCAGGATAAAGCTCAAGCTCCTTGGCTTGGCATTCAAAGCTCCCCATGGCTTCTGCCTGCCTCTCCAGCCTTCCCAGCCCAGCAGCACCAAACTCTTGTCTCTCCTAGAATAAGCCAAACCATTACTCCTTGCACACCTTTGCTCACACTGCTCCCTCCACCTGGAATGTCTTTCCCCTCTCTTGGTCTGCTGCTGCCTAATCATCCTTGAAGAATGAGCTAAGAGTGCTTCCTCCAGAAACCTGGCCTGGCCTCCCGCCCCTGCTCCTCATCGCTTCGTGATTCTGTATACAAGTCTCTATCATTGCCCTTCCATGCCCCTGTCCCCCAGACCCCTTCTCCAACAGCCCTGCAGCCCGTGTGTCCTTCTGAGCCGCCCGCCTCCCCCACTAGACTGGGATTCCCCTGAGCAGAGGGACTGCTTTGGTTCATCTCTGCATCCTCAGGGCCGCCCACCTAGCACCTGGCACATAAATGCTCAGTATATGTTTTTTGAATGAATCTAGGGCCTCGTTTGATTTGGCCGGGGGTGGGGTGGGTGGAGAAGGTGGGCAGGGGTTAGGAGAACAGGGCAGCCAGGGTGGAGGGGCACACAGAATCCAGCTGGCATCCTCCCCACTGCAGCCCCATTGCCCTGGCAATGCTGGCTCGCAGTGGCCAGCTCTCCCCTCCTGCCCACCCCCCTCAGGGACCTCTCCTGAGCCTCATTACAATAGGGTCCTGCTTAAGGCAGGCTGGGCCCAGTCAATGGATAACCACTTAAGGCATTACCCCTCCCAAGGGAATTTATATTTTAATAACATCTAAAAGACCCAGAGGAATTGAAGAGTGGGCTTTAGGCACTGTGATTTGGAAGGGTATTCTATTAAAACACATGTGTGTGTGCACACACACACACACATACACACCATGACCAGTCATCTACTGCCAGGCTGGTTGCTAAGCTTCTGTGTGTAGCATGGCTGGACAATCCGACATATTAGGGTTAAGTTCCTGCAGTGTGAACCAGAGCAAGTGCCACCTTCTCTGTGCCTTGGTTTCCCTATCTGTAAAGTGTGGATAATAGCAGAGTATGGGGGTACATGAGATAATGGGCGTGCAGTACTGAGCAGGGGGCAGGCTCAGGAGAGCTGTGTCCTTCCTGCTGCTTTTCTAAAGCCAAGGCCCACAGAGCTTGCAGTTCCCACAGCTGGCAGGAGACCCCACAGAGGGGTCTCAAGGCCCCGCAGAGGGGCGGCTTTGTCTGTGGCTCCTGAGCCCCCTCTGCCCTTCTCTTCACCCTCCCTCTCCGGCAGTCCCTATCTCCAAGCCAGAGTTTCAGGGATAACACTGCCTGAGACTTCTCAAGCCAGTGATAAGGTCTGGCCAAAGAAGCGGCTCTTAGCAACCCAGGCTCCCAACTCAGGGGCCCTTCTAATGGTTTCGCAGAAACAAAGGAGCAAAAGTTTGCCCGCAGCCTAGTGTGCCAGGGGGGCCGGCTTCCAGGTGGGAGTGCAGTTTCACGGGCCGCAGAACCTGGGGTAGGAGCCAGGCACGTAGGGCACGCAGGAGCAGCCAGGCAGAAAGAGCCTCTGCCATTGCCAGGCCCAGGCCCAGGTGGGGCCGTCCTGGCTGGTCACTTAGAGAACCAAGGCCCTCCCATCAAAGCTAAGCTAAGTCTTCAAAATCTCCTTTCTAGAACCTTCCCCAAGCCCCCACTTTTGGATCATCCTTGCTTGGCCTGCCAGATATCAGGCAGCTAACGGAAGCCTAGAAACACTTCCTGACCAAAACCCACCTCACCTGAGTCTGCCATTAAGTGGGGTAGGGGAGCAGTCCCCACTGGGCCACATCCTTCCTGGGCCCCTGTGGGCAAACCTCCTGGGGCCTCACTTTGCTCCTTCCAGTTTTAACAGTCCATAGCTCTAGAAGAGCAAAGATTTAGCCCAAAAAAAAACATCCAGGGAATATTTTAGGTTTATTCCAAATCCTGCCCAATCTTGTGTGGGTATGCCTAGTACCCCAAAGTCTATAACACAGCCTAATTAGTTTGCATAGCCCTTTGTTGAATGCCAAGGAAGGTACTGAAAAAATTCAGACATAATTCCTGGCCTCAGCAAGTTTACAATTAAGTTGGGGAGTAAAGTTCAAGCTCATAAAGCAACCGGCAAACAACATGAGTTTTAGCCTTTACCTGGCAGCTGGTAGAGTGGAGACTGGGTGCTATGGAGCTCCAAGGACAGAGAAATTAATGTCAATCCAGACCCTGCAAAGGCCAGTTTAACAGGACAGTTCAGGTCCTGAAGTAGCCTCCATCTGCAACAACTGGAGCTTGTTCCCAGGTGTTGTCATGACTAAGGCCGGAAGACGGACTCAGGGCCTTTAGAATACGGATTTGTGATTAAAAAAAAAAAGAGTTATCAGATGACCCCTCAGGTATTTAGAAATCCCCTTTCCCAGAATTCCAAATTTCTCGTAATCCCAAATTTCCCGTGTATTCCTGCTAACTGCTCTTTCACCTGGCATTCTGCAAGGCAAGCATAAACAGCATTTTCTTCATGAAGTTAAACAAAAAGTCCGGAATTCTATCCCTTTGTCCCCTTTCACCAACACCTTTCTTTCCATCAGCTGTTCCATGTCCTGGAAATTCCACCAGATCCTAGATTATAAAGCTGTTAATTCTGAAATCAAATTCAAGGTGTTTAAATGGTTTGTCGCAAATGCCTCAGGTTAGTAAAGGATATTTCTTTCCTTAAGCCTCAGGAGCTTGAGGATGTGTTCTGGAGCAAAGGTCAAGGTCATCTGCCAGTGGGGACCTGGCTTCTCTGCCTAGGACCTCTGGGTGGGCTGTGCTCTGGGCCCCCCTCTGCCCTCCCCACAGAGCTCTGGCCTGCAGGGAACCAGGGTGATCCAGATGAAGATTTAGATGCTTTCCAAGGCTCACTTTTCAAATGAAAGCAGCACAACAAATTTTTAGAGCCAAATTATTTGTCACAATCATATTAAAAGAGTCAAAATAAAACAGGAAGAAAAAAGTAACTTTCATCCGTACCAAACTAGTACAACAGAGTAGAAACTAAGAGGCTGTTTGGAAGAGACAAACTTTTCTCATCCATCAATAGAGTACAAATTGATTCCAAAGTCAGGATTACAGCACAAGAGAAGTGGGTTAGCTACTGATGGAACTGCCTAACTCTGAAGGCCATAAAACATTGGTGGGGGGGGGACGGGGAAAGAGGATATAGACATTACAATAAAGTACCCCATTGTGTGACATCTACAAAGTGCCTTCTTAAATCTTTCCATATTACTTATAGCACCCCAATGAGGTTGAGTACTAACTCCATTTTCACAGATTAGGAAACAGGCTCAGAGACATTGAGCAATTAGCCCAAAGTCACACAGTAAGGAGCAGAGGCAACCAGACTCCAGGTCCCCTTGTCACATGTTTCAAGGTTATTCCCACCAGCCTGACAGAGAAGCAAGACAGAAAGTCTGGGAGGCAGGCTCAGCCCTGACTGCCTGTGTGACCTTGGTAAGTTATCTCCCTTTCTGGGCCTCTGTTTCTACAACTAAAGGAAGGGAAATAATAGTAGCACAGACCTCATCGCTTGTCTTGAGGATTAAATGAGTTAATTCACTTTTTAATACTAAGCTTTCTAGAAGGTTAGCTGCTTCTGTTATTGTGGTTATTTATTACACTGTTGATTTCTTGACAGCAGGGACCTAGCACCAAGTGAAGACTGGGACAACAGCAGGCACACGATTAATATTTATCAAACTAATCTAAATGATGATTAGGAGTTATTCTCACATTCCTGGAAAGTGTGGAGTGCGGTAGAGGCAGAGGGCTGGACCAGATGACCTCAGAAGGCATCTAGTTAAACATCGAGCCTGAGGGCTTCTTCCCAGGGATTAGCATGAGCACCCACCCAGACTGTGTTGCTGTACAGGCTCCTCTCCAGGGCGGCCAGAGCCTCCAGGGGTGTTCACATTTGTCTCAGGCAGGGCTCCTGGAAGGTTAAGCCTGTAAAACCTCTGCAATGCTGAGCTCAGGCCGAGCAGAGATAAAACTGCAGACACCTAAGAGGATTTTTTTTTTTTTGAGAAAGCCAGCACTCAACCACTGAGCCACATCAACTCCCCTGAGTTGATTTTTTCTTTTTTTTTTTTTTTTCAGGAGGCACTGGGGACCGAACCTGGGACCTCCCATGTGGGAAGCAGGTGCTCAACTGCTTGAGCTACATCCGCTCTGACCTAAGAGACTTTTTCCTTTTTTTTTTTTCTTTCCCCTAAGAGACTTTAAACATAAAAATGTATATATCCCTATAATTTTAAATTAAAGTCCCAAACCAGATAAGCAGAAAGATTTAAAGAACAAAAACGGCCGTAACTGGGCCCAGTTAAACATATAAACAAAGAAATAAACAACCCTTCCCAGAGCTGCCTGCAAGCCAGGAGAGCCTCTGCCCTCCATTCCACAGCTCAGGGAGGCTGAGAGGGACAGGCAGGCAGCAGAGGGGCTGGGAGACTGAACATGGGCACTTGCACATAGCACTTGCCCTGGTCAGTTCAGGACGCGGCCCAGGCCAAGCCATCCTCTCCATCACCAAGCAGCAGGGCAGAGTCAGGAAAAGAGGGCTGGAGTCAGGAGGCCGAGTCTGCTCTAGCCTCTATTCCACCTGGCCTCTCTGTGCCTATAGCCTCATCCATAACGTAGGGATTCAAAACAGTGACCCACGCCATGAAGTCACTCTGAGGATTAAATGAGTAATACCTGCGCCATGCTCACATCAATGTCTGGCACGCAAGAAGCAGCCATGGTGCATGGCTGTTTTTGACTCCAGATATTTGCCCTTGCTGTTCCCCTCTGCCTCTGACCCCCTCCTCAGCTCCCCTCCTTCCTTCTGCTACTCCTACTCACCCTCCACGACTCAGCTTAAATTTAAAAGTCACTTCCTGGCCCCAAGACTAGGTCAGGTCTCCTGCTCTTACTCCCAGAGTTTGCTGTGCTTCTCATTTCATAAGCCCCAGGACACTCATTGTAAGCATTTGCTTAATTTTCTGTCTTCCTGATATTAACAGCTAACCCTAACTGCCAGGCATGTGAGAAGTGCCTCACATGGATCAGCTCATCTGATCTTTACAATAACCCTATTAGGTAGTATTATGATAGAACCCAATTAATGGATGGGGAAATAGAAATTCAGAGAGGTTAAGCAACTTGCCCAAAGACACACAGCAAGCAAATGACATAGTACTAGTATCCTTAGCCACCAGCACTCCCTGGAAGTAGGGGCCATCTCTAGAGAAGGCCAATTGTGGTAAGGCCTGCATGCCTGAAGCAGAGACCCACTTTCCCTGCACAAAGCTAGCTTCATAGAAATGGGCACCGCGGCTCTGCCTCTGTCACACCCTGTTCTGCCCCTGGGCTGGCCACCCTGACTAGGCAGCATAGTCTGATGTTACATAAAACGTGCAGGGCACCCTCCTCACTCAGCACCTTTCCTCAAATTATTTACATGGTTCCCAGAACCAGGCTCCAGCAAAGGCCACAGAGATGTCTAAGCAGGACACACCCACAAGTGTCACTGTCCAGGAAACCAGCGTTTGTCAGGCATATCCTCGGAACCAGGGCCATGGGGCAGAGTGGGAGTGTGCAAAGGACAGCAAAAGCTGGCAAGTTTAAGAAATGTGTTCTCTGGAGTTAGCTACCCCCCCATTCCCCTCTCCCACAGGTATGACCTCCGGCAATTCCTGACTCCCTCTAAACCTCAATTTCTTCCTCTGGAAAATGGGATCAATAATAGAATCTACCTCACAGTTGCACTAAGTAAATGCAATCATGCATATCCAATGCCCGCTTAATAACTGTTATTATCATCATGATGGTGATGATTACCCTTCACAGGATGTGGACGATTTTATGATCATATTGAAAAGGCCAGAGACTTCAATATGAAAAGGGGGAGGCCCTGTTTATTCATCTATAAATAGAGGGTACCCTCCCCACACTGAAACCATTGAACCTAGGCAAAGTGAGCAGCTCCCATGTTGTATTAATTAATTGGAAGGAGGGTGCCAGCCAGAAACCAATTACAAAGTTCCCCCGGGGGGCCTCTGTGGGGTAGGGATGGGGGGTGAGGAAGGGCGGTGGCAGCTCCTCCCCCACTCCCCTATCCCCACTCTTCTTGTGCCTTCTTTGCAGCTGGTCCCACACTCCAAGCCCACAAAGGAGATGCTTATTCTAAACAGCTTCTTTTCATGCGGAAGCCACTGGATCTGCATCTGTCTTTCCCTGGCAGGGCCTGCTCCTTGCAGCTGCTCCAAGTTTCCCAGGCTGCAGGCTGTTCCAGGTCCCTGGGCCTGAGCCTGTGGGTTCCAGGGAAAGGAGCAGAGCTGCTTAGGAGAGGGGGCTGGGCACAGAGGGAATTTGCACATTCTCTCATCTCTTGGGCATTAGACAAATTTGTGGCCAGGCATATCCAAATCAGAATCTGGGCCACCCTAGCACCAGGAGCAGAGACTGCTGCTGCTGCCGCCTGAGGCTGAAGCCATGTCTGCTCCAGGCTAGCAGACCTGGTCAAGAAGTGGAAAAACTCACTCCATCGCTGAGCTGCCAGGGCCTGATGCTGCCAGGCCTTCGGTCCAGCCCGCATCCATACTCCCAAACCAGCCAAGCTCAAGTCTGCTCTGACTCCACAGGGTGGGGTGATTCTGGGGCCCTGGAGAGCCTCACAGTCCTTCCCAGATGCCTCTAAGAGCTGTCAGAGGTGCCAAGATGGTGATGCCCCAGGGCAAGGGAACACACAGCTTCTGGGCACACTCAGGAAGACAGTAACTGACCAGAGCATTTCTGGAGTGTGAGATTCATTGACTAGAGGGAGAGGGAGGAAGAAAGGAAGAAAGGAGCCCACATTTATTGAGCACTTGGTATGCAGGCAAGACAGACCATTCCTGCTTTTGCCCACTGGCCTTTAAGACTCCTAACTCAGGACCCTGGGATGCCGGCTTCTACATCCATCTCCTCTACTAATGTCCTGAATGGCAATGCTGTGGCTTGTGCAATCTGTGTCCCTATTGCCTAGCACCAAGCCTGACCCAGAGGAGGTGTCCATGGGTGCTGGCTGAATGAATAAATGAATGGATGTCAGCCATACACCTTCTGGCATAAGAATGCCAGCTATCAGGAAGAAGAACTGAGAGGAAGGAGGAGGCACCACGGGCATGGGAGGCAGGGAAGGCAGAACTCTCCGCCCTCAAGTGTCTTGGAGCTGGTTGGTGTTTTAACCGAGGCTCCATGGGATGCTGGCTCTCTCATCTCTTCTCCCAGTAGGAGCCAGTCAGGAAAGAGGAGCTGGGAAGTGGAGTGTCTGGGTCTCTAGACATCTCCTGGGTAGGCTAGAAGTCCCCTTCTCAGGACAGCCGCGTGGAAAGAGCACTGACCAGGAGTCAGGAGCACCCAGGTCACAGCCCCTCCTGGCCTCAAACTTGCTGGGTGACTTTAGGAAGTCACAACTTCCATTTCCTGGGCCTCAGTTGCCTCATTTGTCGAGGGAGAGGTCTGGATGATTTGACTGCTCACACATTCTGCTCTCCTATGAGTCACTCTAAGGGGGCCCTAGAGACGTGTTTTTAGACAAATGAAGGCATGCTATTACCTGGGCAGGGCAACACCAGGCTCGGTCCTGTCACATCAGCAGGGGCCAGGGGCTCCCCTCAGTGGGTTGAGCCTGGCTAGGGCTCAGACAGGCAGGAGAAGTCTATGCTGCTGGAAAAGGGGCCAGGGCCCGGCCGAGGGCACTGCTCGCAGACCTGGAATTGGTTGGCTGGTTGGAGGGGGTGCAGGCACCCAGGGTCTATGTTTTCACTCAATTCTTCCCCCTCGGTCCTTCTGAGGTACAACAGGCATTCCTGCAACTGAGGGTACTTTGTTCCTGTGCAATGCCCCCCTTTGCACACTGGCATCTAACTTAACATGGCACACCTGGGAACAGGGGAGCCCAGTCCCTGGGAGCCACCAGGTCCCTTACCAAGAAGTCCCACCTCTGGTCACAGCATAGCCAACAGCCAGGAAACCACTCCACAGGGCCTCTGAACAGCAAACGGGGCTGCAAAGTACTACATTACAGCTCACTGTCTTTTTTCTTTTTCTTTTTCTTTTTTTTAATAGGTACTGGGGCTGGACATTGAACCCGGGACCTCTTATGTGGGAAGCCAGCACTCAACCACTGAGCCACATCAGTTCCCCTGAGTTAGTTTTTCATTTATTTGCTTGTTGTTTGTAAATTTTTTTGTTTTGTTTTGTTTTTTTAGTAGGCACCACAAACTGAACCCGGGACCTCCCATATGGGAAGCAGGCGCTCAACCGTTTGAGCCATATCCGCTCCCCCGACAGTCGTTTTTCATAGGAGAACCCTGCAGAGTCCATTAACTTGTATTTGACACACTCAGGTACTTTGCTCTCTACTTTCCCAGTTGATGGCAGTCTAGAAAAAGATATGTAGAATTGGGGATGGGCATGGAATTGAGAAAGAAGAATCATAAAAAGCAAGCACGAGACCTTCCAGAGTAAAAGAACCCGGAGCTTCTTGTTCCTGGGGAAATCACCCTCACTCCCTCACTGCTGACTTGCCCTGTGGAAAGACATGGGGCTGAGCCGGGAAGAAGGCGACATCTGGACCTGCTATGGAAGTTCACAGCCTGGGAAACTACATCTGGTCCCCCTCTCTGCTCTCTCTTCTTTTTTTCTTCCTTTCTTCCCTTGCTCCATAAAGAAATTAAGGCAGCTTACTAAAATGCATACACTAAAATAGAGTTTAAAAGGTCATAACCAGTGAAAATACTTTCAGGCCAGAAGGTCACAATCCAGAAGAAAGTAATCTGGTGGTGGTGGCAGCGGTATGGTGGTCAGTGGCAGTTACAATAGCAGAAGCTGCTGTCATTTACAATGCACTTTCTCCTTTAGCCCTTGCAATCGCCAGGGTAGATATGAACATTTCCATCTTACAGACTGAGAAATGTCTTTGCTCCAGGGTATTGGCCAAAAAGGGGGCAAAGCAGAGACTCACACTCAGGCTGAAATGATGCCACAGGCCAAGCTCTGCTCTGCCAGATACTACCCAACACAGGAGGCCTGCTAGACAGAGGGCTTCATGCACACTGAGCCCTCTTCCAGCAATATCCTGCCTCATTAGACCCTTCGTGAGCCCTTCAAGGCCAGTCTGGAGCCCACCTCCTCCATGAAGCCCTCCCTGACCACCACACCCCTGCTGAACCCTCTTCCCCAGGTCTTACTCAGGCAAGTTCTGTGAAGGCCAGCACCGAGCTCTGTCAGGCTCTCTGTATCCCTCTTCTCAGTTACGGCTGAAGCCCCTCCAGAAATCTCCCAGACTTTACATGCAGCTTCACCAGCTATATTCTCACAATGGCCTCAAGAGGAAGGGGGCAAGTGATGTGTATGAGAGAGAGGCATGGTAAATGGGAAACCGAGGTCCATCTCCTCTAAGGAAATGCTACTGGAGCTGTAGCCACTTGCCACCTGGTTTCCTCCTTTCTGCTCTCCAGTCCTCTCTGAGCTAACAAGACTATCTCTTGCCACCTGCACCTAACCCTGGCCCAGAGGATTTTACTTCCAGGGGCCTCACCCAAAGGCCATGGGGTATGGGCCCAAGGGGCAGGAAGAACCCTTTGCCTGGAGAAGGAGCTGCAAGGGCTCCTGGACACTGCCCCACAGCCTCACTCTCTACTTCATTTCCCTCTCCCACCTTCCCGTTTGTAAGCAGTGATCTCACCTCCTAGATTCCCTTTAGGGTTCTTCTTTATAGCTGTCTTGTAACCAGACCCCTCCCTTGCAAAGGACAAAGAGCCCCCCAGTCTCAGAGCTGACTTCCTTCCTAGAGCGGAAGCTGTCCCAAGGCTCAGCAGAAGAGACCCTAAAGATCATCTGAACCCATTCCAGCTTTTTACAGATGGGAAAGCAGAGGCCCAGAGATGGAAGTGACTGGCCCAAGGCCACACAGCCTGTTCGTGCCTGAGTTAGCACTAGAGGCCGAGCCTCCAGATTCCCAGAGCACTGTGGTTTCTTCTAGGATATGCAGAGGAGCCTCTTTCAGCAGGCAGGACTGTCCCTCCAGGCCTTCTCCTCCCACCTGCATCCTTTTCTGGGCCGGTAAGGGAAGAGAGGATAGGGTTAAGGGTGGGGATTTTATTTAATCCACTAGCTGGCTTAAGCCAAAGCCACATTGGTTACAGCAGGAGAGGGACACTTGGGAAGGGGGCGGGGGGAAAGGTTGGTGCAGGAGGGAAGGGAGATTAGTGAATAATGCACTGGGTACCAGGATGCCAGGCTTGCCAATGGGTTTAACACTCCACAGATAAGTACCCACTTTCATGGACTAGGCCCCACCAGGACCCAGAACTCTGAGCAGTGCCCTCCACTGTGGGAGTACCCCAATTTTCAGAGTGCTCAACAGTATGGAGCAATGGAAACATCACAGGCCACAGCTTGAGACAGACCTGAGGCCAAATTCCAGCTCTACCACTTACTTGCTGTGTGACCTTAGGCAAGTCACTTCACCTCTCTGAGCCTCAGCTGCATTTCTATTAAAGGGGGCTGAACACAACTTCTTTGCAGACCTCCTGGGAAGGCTGCATGAACTTATATACACAAAGAGACTCAGGGGAGGTGCCCAGTCAATCCTCAGTACTATTTTTTTTTTTTATTGTTCTTTTTTTTAATTTTTTTTTTTAAAGATGCTTAGATTACACTCAGTACTATTATTATAACTCACATCCTTCATCTCTTCATCCAGGCCATCCATTACTCTTCTGCCCTGGCCTGCTTGTGTCTTTGACATGAATAAATTTAATGATAATAATCCCTCCAGCTGAATAGCATTTGTATCATTTCACTGCACTAGGCATCCTACCTCCTTAGGGTCTCAGCAGCTCTGCTAATAGCCAGAACTGCAGTAGCCTCTCAGCCCCCAAGTTCCTCTTCCCACAGTGCTTTCAAGTCCCAAAACCAGGGCCAAGGACAAAGTTTTGAGTTGAGCCCAAGGCCCCTGAGCAAACATGCTGCCCTGCCGTTGGCTTATCAGGAGGGCCCAGAACCACTCCCCCCATCACCTCTACCACTGACTGTCCATCTGGCCCACTGCTCTGACTGCAGCAGGCTGTCCTCATTTTGGCCTCCAACTCCCAATTCTGAGGGCCAACTGGGCAGCTGGAAAGGGTGGAGTCTGGCCTTGGGTGCATGGACAGCCAAGCTCAAGGCCTTACAAGCCAAGCCGATCTGGGAGCACTTTCCCCTGATGGAGGCTTTTGAAAGGTGTGCTTCTTCACTTGATCTTATTGGTTCTTCAACTGCTTGTCTCCACCACTAGGACCCCTAGTATCATTCTCACATTACACAAGAGGGAACTGAGGCCCAAAGCCAAATGGCTCTGTCAATGTCACCCACGGGATTTGGGGTAGGGCTGAGAAGCAGAACTCTTTCCACTACTCCAGGTTCTGCTTTCCTCTTAACTCCTCCCGGCAACATGGAAGCTCCCAAAGTCTCTCTGACAAATCTTGGCCCTAATGGCAAGGCCCAAGAACCCGCCTCCAATATGGGGGTTGCCAGGATACCCACCTTCTTCTTCCCTGTCTCAGTTCCTCCCCACATCTCCAAACTGACCACCCGGTGCCTTCCCTATCCCTGGTAGAGCTTTCTCCACAGAGTGGCTTTAGAGTGAAGCCAACGCTCCTGGCATCCTGGGATGGACAGCAGAGCCGGCAGGTGGGGTGGGGACCCCCCTCCACTGGCCTCCTCGGGGGGCAAACCCATTCCAACACACACCGCCCCGCACCAGTTCCTGCCAGCAACACTCCTGGCGGTGCGCTCTCCAATGGGGGCGGCGGGGGGGGGACCACGTTACTGCCCAACAGCTCTCCAGGGGTTAAAAATGCAGCATCCTAATCAAGGGTTAAAAATGCAGTCCCGGCTTGGGCCGGGTGCGGAGGGCTGTTATCCAAACCTCCTCCGCTGCCACAGCGGCATCCTCCCCCTTCCCTCTGCGCCCACCTCAGGCTTTGGGAGCCAGAGTGACTCGAGCGACTGGGGAAGCAAGAGAGGCTCTCGCCGCACCTTCCCGGCACCGGTGCCCCCTCCCCACACCACCCCCGCGCCCCCCGCAGCCGAACCCGCGGGCTGCA
>JAQZBX010062251.1:0-16941 GCA_029593785.1 Cabassous unicinctus
ACTGGGTAAAAACTTGATAGCATATTAAAAATTCTAACTGAAAATTGCTATGGAAAGATTACTTTTTTTAGACTTGGAATTGAAAATGCTTTTGATATTGGGGAGAGAGTTGAGTGATAGGAGGAGGAGGAGGAGTAAAATTTTTATTTGGGAAATATTTTGATGTATTTAGTGCTTTTTATATTTTTGTCTTTTTAAAGCAAAACTTCAATTGCTATTGACACAATCATTAATCAGAAACGTTTCAATGATGGAACTGATGAAAAGAAGAAGCTATACTGTATCTACGTTGCTATTGGTCAGAAGAGATCCACTGTTGCCCAGTTAGTGAAGAGACTTACAGATGCAGGTATTAAGAACTTTAGTCCTGTGCTGTTATCTTAAGTCCTGCTGCTCCTAGTCTTCTTAGGATAGCTTATACTAAAGACTGATTTTAATTATTACTTAAAAGAACTGAACTTTCTACTCATGTAAAGCAATAATAAGTTTTAAGATTTTGACCAGTTTCTTTAAAGTAGAAGGTATTTGGTTAATTCTTAATGGTTAATCATTTTAGCACTTTAGTAATTTTTATTATAGTAACCTAATTTAAAACTACTGTATTGATTATAAAACTTGTAAAAAATAAATGATTTCTCTCCTCAGATGCCATGAAGTACACCATCGTAGTTTCTGCTACAGCTTCTGATGCTGCCCCACTTCAGTACCTGGCTCCTTACTCTGGCTGTTCCATGGGAGAATATTTTAGGGATAATGGCAAACACGCTTTGATTATCTATGATGACTTATCCAAACAGGTCAAAGGAAACATATTTTAGAATCCATTTATATATTTACACTAAAATGAAAGTTGGAAAATGTAGTTTTTGTCTAATAGGTGAATGTCACAACCCTTTTCTGTACTGTAGGCTGTTGCTTACCGTCAGATGTCTTTATTGCTCCGCCGACCCCCTGGTCGTGAGGCCTATCCTGGTGATGTGTTCTACCTACACTCCCGTCTGCTGGAGAGAGCAGCCAAGATGAATGATTCTTTTGGTGGTGGTTCCTTGACTGCTTTACCAGTCATAGAAACACAAGCTGGTGATGTGTCTGCTTACATTCCAACAAATGTCATCTCCATCACTGATGGACAGGTATTATTTTAGTAAATAAAATGTGTTTTTTAAAAAAAACTTTGATGATTTCAAGATAATTATTGGTTGAGATTATCAATTCATAATGAGTATACTTCATTCTTGTTTCATTTATATACCCACGCCTGTTCTCTTTCCTTCCCTGATATTTTTATTCCCCTCCCTCTTTTTTTTTGACTCCCTCTTCTCTTTCACTTGTTGCTTTGCTCATTGCCTGCTCGTTATCTGTTTTTTCTTTAGGAGGCATCAGGAACCAAACCCAGGACCTCCTATGTGGGAGGCGGGTTCTCAACTGCTTGAGCCACATTTGCTCCCTCCCTGATAATTTTGATGCAAATCTCAGATATCATGACATTTCATCTATATATATTTCGATATATTTAATATGTTATTTATTTTTTTATTTATCAGCAATAGGATATGTGGTGTTATTGGGGTTGTGGACGATTTGGGAGCCTCCTTACCATAGAAAACGTTTATCATTCTTAGATTTCGCCTTTCTATTTTTTGACAGTGACTTAAATTTGAAAGTAGTTGATTTCTTTACGTTTGCTGACGTGTGTCGTCTTACATTGTAGATCTTTCTGGAAACGGAATTGTTCTACAAAGGTATTCGCCCTGCCATTAATGTTGGTTTATCTGTGTCCCGTGTCGGATCTGCAGCCCAAACCAGGGCCATGAAACAGGTAATTTTGCATCATTTTGGTAATATAATGATTAGATTAAATCTTTAAAAGTGTATGGACCATGTATAGTAGTACTCTGTCATTGCATTAACTACCCGTGATTTTTGTATTTCAGGTGGCAGGTACCATGAAGCTGGAATTGGCTCAGTATCGTGAAGTTGCTGCTTTTGCCCAGTTTGGTTCTGACCTCGATGCTGCCACACAGCAACTCTTGAGTCGTGGTGTGCGCCTGACTGAGTTGCTGAAACAGGGACAGTATTGTGAGTTCTTTTTTTCATTTGGTCAAGTTCCTACTGTATGTTGAGGCCTGTAAGCTGTAGTGCATGCTGTTATTTTTCATAAAAGTTACTGCCTTTTGAATGTGGTTGATGCCTATTTTACTTAAAGTACAGTCCTTATAGCCATTTTAATGTAAATACTATGAAGTCAGTACCAGGAAAATTTAGTGTTTTATTTAATACATTCCTTTCATAAATAAGATCTACTAGAACCCCCCTCCCCTTTGGCTGTATGAATTTGGAATTTTGTGGAATGAACAGATTGTTAGTATGTTTTATCTTGCCATGAAATTTCAGCTACTTATTTATACCCAAAACATTATGAGCCCTGCAGATTATAAACAGTATTTATGGGATGTGCCCAAATACTAGAAATAAAGGCTTGTATATATAAAGAAAAAGTGTTTTCTTGGGTGGGAGGTGGGAAAAGGAGTATTAATGTGGATTATAGGCCTCAGAAGATAAGGGTACATGTTAATAATAGGAGGAAAAGTAAGTTACTCTTACTTTGATATTACGGCATTTTTTGTTTGAGCAATTCATTTGGCATTCTTTTGTTTCTTTTCAGCCCCAATGGCTATTGAGGAACAGGTAGCTGTCATCTATGCTGGTGTAAGGGGGTATCTTGATAAACTGGAGCCCAGCAAGATCACAAAGTTTGAGAATGCTTTCTTGTCTCATGTTATCAGCCAACACCAAGCCCTGTTGAACACTATCAGGTATGAATACAATTGATGGCAGTTAAGTTTTAAGATATAAAGTCTTTTAAAAATATTTGACTTTATAGTTAAGTCTAGTCATTGAATTTTTGTTTGGGTCATAATTGACAACCTACTTTCATTTCCAAATAGGGCTGATGGAAAGATCTCAGAAGAATCAGATGCAAAGCTGAAAGAGATTGTAACAAACTTTTTGGCTGGATTTGAAGCTTAAACTCATGGATTCAAATCAAATGTCAGTTTGGTTTTGTCATTGTTTCTTCTTGTAATCGGTTCGATTTGTAAAAGGAGTACACTCTCATACTTATGTACAGAAATCACATTAAAAATAAAAGTTCCATATTGTTTGGTGGATATCTGTAGTTTGTTATTCTTCAAAAAACTGAGGTAACTTTGAGGATTGGATAAATAAACACACTTCTTCGCTTATTTTACTTGAATATTGGTAGAATCAGCAGAGCTAGATAATTAAAAGCTGAGTTATTTGCAGAATCTTAGAGTTCTTTATGACTGGTTAAAGAGAAATTCTTAAGCTTTGGATAACTGGATATATGTAGCAAAGTTCACACTTAACAATTAAATATTGAGGAGCCTGACTAGCTTCCCTGCCCAGGAGACTTAACTTACAAAGATACTGTGGGCAAGAAAAGAACAGCAACTAAAATTCTCAAGGAAACAAAAAAATTGCCAAAGTAAGAAAAATTGGGACAAAAACTGAGAAAGGAGATACTAGAATGAATAGAATTGTGAGAATTGATAGGAGTAACTTCCCATTGTGTAGTTTAACATAGTAAATATAATGTATTAGCTATAATGTAACCAAACTGAGCAGTATTTATGGTTAGTGTTTTTGGTCTCTTCTGGGAATTCTTACCCCACAGTCCAAAGATAAATATATAAGGGTTTTAAAGGTTGCCTTTGTCATCTAAGAGCTTAATCCATCTGGAATTGTTTTTTGTATAGAACTCAGAAAACTGTTTTTTTTTATTTTCCATATGCTTATCCAACTTTTTCATTTCCGTTTATTATTTCAGCCCCTCACCTATCTGATTTGGTGCCTCTGTCATAAATTTCACCCATGCCTGCATCTTTCCTGGGCTCTATTAAAAGTCTGACAAGGATATTTATAAAAAGTGGCAATCCCTTGCCTATCCCAAACATCTTCCTACTCTAAAAGTAATCAATTTCTATTCTTTCAGGTTTTTTTGTCATTTACTTTGATTTTACTATTATTGTGCCACTGATTTCTCCCATTGGATGATGACAGTTTAACCAGTGTATACTCATATACACTACATACTTCACCATAATTATACATTTCTTTAATCCCATCATCGCAATATGAATATGATTAGGGTAGGGATAAAGCAATTGGTGATTGCAATTTCTTAGACCATAAGCGTTTTTGGCTGAGTCATGTGGTATCACTGAGTCCCACGCTCTTCCTCCAATTGTCTGAATTAATGTGTTAAAACCTATCAGGCATTCTATTGGTTTGATCTTGAGATGTTTCTCAGAACAATCTGGGTGAGTTGATCTCCTTTATGATTTCTTTGGGGCAATAATATTTAAAAATAGAGCTATGGAAGCTCAATTTTGGTTAGTATTTGCATGGTAAATCTTCATTCTTTTACTTACAGCTTTTCCGTATCATTATGCTTTTAGATATTTGACAAGAACGCATAACTGGATTTTTTTTAAAAAAGCAAATTTGTCAGTCCATGCCTTCCAACAGGAATATTCATTTAGCTCTAAAGAAATTACTGGTGGGGAACGGATGTAGCTCAAGTGGCTGAGTGGCTGAGTGCCTGCTTCCCACGTACAAGGTCCTGGGTTCGATCCCTGGTACCTCCTTAAAAAACAAATGAAAAAAAACTTTCATTGAGGAGCGGATGTAGCTCAGTAGTTAAGCACCTGCTTCCCCTGTATGAGGTCATCCTGGGTTTAGAATTCTAGGCTGGCAGTTATATTTTTTCAGCACTTTGATTCCCCTCTCTTCTGGCCTCCATTATTGCTGACATCTTTAGCTGTCATTGTTTCTTTAAATATAACCTGTTTTCCTTTTTTTGGCAGCTTTTAAGATTTTTTAAATTCTCTATTTTTAGTTGTTTTTTTTTTTACTTTTTCTAGGATGTATCTAGTATATTTCCTTTTATTTTGCTTGGGAATTGATGGTTTCTTTAATTTGTGGAGTATTGTCTCATTTCTGAAACATTCTTATCCATTTTGTCTTCAGATGTCAATTTTTCTTCTTCCCCCAGAAGTATATAGAGGGGAAATGAAGTAAGTAATATTCTGTTTGAAAGAAAATTCAAGAAATTTTGTGATTTCACAAGATTGATAACTTTTGATTTATTAACAGTTACCAGTTAATGGAGATATTCTATGCCATTACACATGAATGGAGGTGTATTCTACACACTGTTTTGCACCTGGTGTTGTTACATTACAGCCTATCTCGGACAAATGTTTTTGAGTAGCCTTTCTTTTTTCATTCCTTTTTTAAATAGCTGCATAGTATTCCACTATGTAGCTGATGGTAATTTAAATAAGCAGTCTTCAGTTGATGGGCATTGAGATTATTTCTAGATTTCTGTTAATTAAAACAGTAGCATAATAATTCTGGTTGAAACATTAATTCAGGCATTTGAAGTATATTTATAAGGATGAATTCCAGGAAGTAAAGTTGCTGAATCAAAGTATATGTCCATTTGTAATTTTGATAGATATTGTTAAATCACAGTAGTTTGTACCAATTTATATTTTGCTAGCAATATGAGTACCACCATGTCCCCACAACTTCACTAACAGTGTTTTACCAAACTTAAAAATTTATTGGGGTGAAAATCACATACCATAAAACTTAACCATTTTAAAGTGGATAATTCAGTGTTATTTAGTACATTTAAAATGTGCAACATACCACCTCTATTTAGTTCCAAAACATTTCTATCACTCCAAAATAAAACTCCATGTCCATTTAGCAGTTTCTCCCCATTCTTTCACTTCCCAGCCTCTGGCAACCACAATCTACTCTCTGTTTCTATGGATTTACCTATTCTGGATATTTCATGTAAGTGGAATCATGCAATGTGACCTTTTGTGTCTGGCTTCTTTAACTTAGTGTAATGTTTTTCAGGTTCATCTGCATTATGGCATGTATCAATATTTCATTCTTTTTTATGGCTGGATTATAATCCATTGTATATATATATATATACACCAGTTTGTTAATCCATTTACCGTTGATGGATACTTGGGATGTACCCACCTTTTGCTTTTTGTGAATAGTGCTGCTGTGAACATGTGTTTATAAATATTTGTTTGAATATCTGTTTTCTGATCTTTTGTGTATAAACCTAGGAGTGGAATTGCTGAGTTGTAACTTTTTGAGGAGCCATCAAACCAATTACCAAAATTTACCACTTTACATTCCCACCAGCAATGAGTGTTCAAATTTTTCTGTAGTGTCTTCAGTACTTAATTTTCTGGGTGGTTTTTTTTTGTTGTTGTTTTAATAATAATAGGCTCTCCATCTGGTCTTCATTCTCTGCCTTTTTTCTGCCCCAGTCTCCTGCTCCTCTCTCTGCCCCTTAGTCTCCCCCTGTCTATGCCCCTCAGTTTCTATCTCTGACCAGTAGCCCAGGCCATATTGTGTGCTCCTTTCCTGTTTTCCCCAGCAGAGGGTCCCCTCTGCCCAGCTCTCTGTTACTCCAGTAGAAGAATCAGGGGCAAACCTAAATTGAGCATTCCTTAAAATGCAAATTGGACAAATGAAACTTTGCAGAAATCCTCAAACAGTCTGAATTGATGTAAACTTAATAATTAAACAAGTTTTGATAAATTCGAAAACTTAAAATTGAAGAAATAGCAAAAGAATCTAAAAAGTCAAATAGAAAATGGCTTTAAAAGGGTTTGGAAAGAAAGCATAAACTGAAAATATTCTATCAAAAGTAGAAAATTTGGTTAATGGAATATTTATAAGAAGACTAAACTATCCCAAACACTTAGCTTTTGACAAAACATCCCTTAAAAAGTTACTAAGAACATTGGCAAGAATATGTTCAAGAATAATCCTTAAAACAAGTCTGTTAAATTTGTAAACATGACAAATTCAGTGAACCATCCTTTGATCTACTGGTCTTTGTGGCGTCTACCAACTGGGAGGGATCTTTCATATTCAAGATTCTATTCTAAGATCTTAACAGCCAAGGTCATGGGTTCCCTGGGTCCTTGGGTTAATGTGTTCCATCGCAGCTGTAAATCAGAATCAGGGGCTGTTAGACATCGTAGGGCCCTATCTTATCCCAGGTCCACTGAATCAATCTGCAGAGATTTGCTTATTGCTTGAACGTCTATGTTTTTCTTTTGCAGAACATAAGCACATTGCCTAAAAGATGGTGAGAGTTGAATGAGTATTTTCTGTGGGAGACAGTGATGGTAGTTATTATTATGTAGTAGAAAAGGACAAAAACCAATTTTGCAGTGCGTTCTCATCCTTTCTACCTCTGCAGGCGCCTTCAGTACATGACTCATTCAGTAGCTGTTTTGTTTTATTTCGTTTTAAACTCTCCTGGCAATTCTATGATCGGCTAGGCTCTGGAATCACTGGTTTAGATGGCTCTCGGAAACAACCAGAGAGTGAGTTCATGGCTACACTTAAGGTAGGGTAGAGTTGGGAAGACAAAGGGGAGGGTTATTTAAAAGCACCTACAAGATACTCTGGGGAACTTCCTTAAGTGAGACATGAAGGATTTGGGAACTATGATTCCAGAGTTGTAGGTAGGGGTTAGAACCAAAGTATTAAGTTTATTTCTTAGTTGAACCTAAAGACTGTTAAAACCTGGGAAAATAAAGGTTGCACACATATTACAATTTCAATGTCTGAA
This sequence comes from Cabassous unicinctus, assembly GCA_029593785.1. Taxonomy (NCBI): domain Eukaryota; kingdom Metazoa; phylum Chordata; class Mammalia; order Cingulata; family Chlamyphoridae; genus Cabassous; species Cabassous unicinctus. Next base: position 7,706 of record JAQZBX010062251.1, read on the forward strand.
AAAGACTCAGCAATTAAAAATAAACAGCAAGGCTTCAGAACTTTGGATTGCTTGTGACTGGATGTGCACTGACCATAAGATGAAGCTTCTGTATCAAAGTCGTTTTTCTAAGAGCCCACAGAATCTGGTAATTACATAGCAGTGAACACTTTCTGCTGAAGACATCCCCAAACAAAAAAAATCCCCCACACAAGTCTCAGACTCAAGACTATTGAGGAAGACACAAGAGGTGACTACGCATCTCTTCCCAGACTATTTGTTTTCCCTTAAACCTGTTTCAGCCTTGGGCATTAAGAAGGGCATTTCTATAATACATTGTCAATGATATATGAGGGCCCTAACAAGTGCCACAGACATGCTTAGACCAAGGAGGATGAATAGTCGTATGGGCATGTTTTTGGATGAAATGGTTTAGACTAGGTGGAAGGCCTGCCCTGGAAAAGAACAGGGCAACTAAATTGCCATATTTAGTTTAACCCCATGTGCCACTGGACCTCCCACTTAGTGAACACCATGGCTTAGGTTCGGGAGTGTTCAGGAGTCCTCCAGGTCTGCAGCAGGTAGAATCATTCTGTTGTCAGTCTGGACCCAGAGGTGCGGGTGGGCAGGAAGCAGCCCAAGAGCTGTCCTGAAGAGGAAACCCGGGTTTATTGCCTGCCTGCTGCTCTATGTCAGGCCTTAGGCCGTGTGTTTTCCAGAGTTTCTTTAAACTCAACCCATACAACATGTTGAGATAGACATTATAGATCCACCATACCCTAGGTGCAATTCCAATATCCACAAAGCTCTGAAAACCATCGGGGTTTTTTGTTTTTTGTTTTTTTTTCCCCCATAAATTTGGGTGCTAAACCTGATCTGAATTGATGTGAGGCTGTTTAGGGTCAAGTGATCATGACCTTCATGGCAGAAATACTGTGGTAGTACAGAAATGTTAACGTGCTTTGTTACAAGGTGTGTTTCCCACACCACACTGGGAAAGTTCTCATATATGGTATAAACACTTCAGACAGATAATCTTTCTGAAAAGCAAACAGAAATTTTTGAATTCAGAAACACATCTGGCTTTAAGAGTTTCAAATGAAAATGCTCTGTGGCGTGGTGTGGTGGTAGGGGTGAAGGGCAGAAAGAGGGGTGTACTATGCCTATTTCAGCAATCAAGAAATTGAGATTCAAATCTAGATCTGGCTGCATTGTCCACACACTTCCACCATACTTTGTAGAGGGTGTTCAAATCTATAATTTCAGGGCAAAACTGAGAGGGAAACCAGAAAGAATAGAGAAGCACCCGAGATAACAGTGGTGTTCAAGTGTGGGAAGTGGAAGTGAACTTTGCTGCCTTTCACCCTAGGGCAGTTTTCTCTTTCCATTTTTTGAGATATGAATTATGCACAGTGAAATGCACATTTCTTAAGTATACAGCTCTGAATCTGTATATACCTACGTATCTATCCATCCATGAAACCACCACTCACATCAAAATACAAAACTTGTCAGCACCCCAGAAGGCTTGTGTCCTGATTGCAGCCAATTTCCCCACCCCACAATATTCTGACCTCTATCATCATAGATTGGTTTTCCTGTTTTTGAACGTCATATAAATGAAATCATACAGTATGCGCTCATGTGTCTGGATTCTTTTTTTTTTTTTAAACAAATCAATTTTATTGATACATATTAATAAAGCATACAATTCAGCCAAAGTGTACAGTCAATGGTATTTGGTATAATCATATAGTTGTGCATTTATCACTTCAATCCTTATTAGAGCATTTTCATTATTTCAGTAATAATAAAAAACACCCAAACAAGAAAATTCTTCACCTCTCAATCTCTCTCTGTTTACCATGCTGTAAATAGCTGCTATTTCTGGCTATTCTTGCACAATTATGTATTTATTTATTTAGCAGTTTTACTGAGATATAGTCACATACCATATGATCTATCCAAAGTGTATAATCAATGGATTTTAGTATAATCACAATGTTCTGCATTCATCACCACAGAACATTTTAGAACATCACTTGTAGTTCTCTGTCTTTTTAATAGTGGCCATTCTGATAACTGTAAAATGATATCTCATTGTAGCTTTGATTTGCATTTTGCTAATCACTAGTGATGCTGAACATTTTTTCATGTATTTTTTTGCCATTTGTATTTCTTCTTTGGTCAAATGTCTATTCAAGTCTTTTGCCCATTTTTTAATCTGGTCATTTGTCTTTTTATGGTTGAGTTGTAGCATCTCTTTTTTGTTGTTGTTGTTGTAGCATCTCTTTATATATGATGGACATTAAGCCCTTATCGGACATGTGATTTCCAAATATATTCTCCCTGAGTCAGCTGCCTTTTCACCCTTTTGACAAAGTCCTTTGAGGTGCAAAAGTGTTTAATTTTGAGGAGGTTCTATTTATCTTTTTTTTCTTCTGCACATGCTTTGGGTATAAGGTCCAAGAAACCACCACCTACCACAGGGTCTTTAAGATGTTTCCCTACATTTTCGTCTAGTAGTTTTATGGTCCTTCTCACAGCATTTGTTGACGAGACTGGCCCCATCAACATGGACTTCGGGGAAGCAGATGTGGCTCAAGTGATTGGGCTCCCGTCTACCATATATAGGAGGTCCAGGGTTTGATTCCCGGGGCCTCCTGGTGAAGGTAGCTGGCCTGCATGGTAAGCTGGCCCAAGTGGAGGGTTGGCCTGTGTGGAGTGCTGGCCCACGCAGGAGTGCTGGCCCGCACGGAGTGCTGGTCTGAGTGGAGAGCTAGTGCAGAAAGATGACGCAACAAAAAGAGACACAGAGGAGAGACAATAAGAGATGCAGCAGGCCAGGGAGCTGAGGTGGTGCAAGAGATTGAGCACCTCTCTCCCACTCTGGAAGGCCCCAGATCGGTTCCTGGCTGCCTAAGAGAAGATAAGCAGACACAGAAGAACACACATTGAATGGACACAGAGAGCAGACAGCAAGTGCAAAAACAATGCAGAGGAGGGGGAGAAATAAATAAATCTTAAAAAAACACAAACAAACATGGACTTGGTAGGTTTGTCAAAAACCAGTTGGGGACATGGCAGACTAGAAAGACACGGGACTCTCTTCTCCTCCAGAAAAATATCTAGAGAATAGGCTGAAACAGCCTGGAAAAAGATCTTCTAGGGCTTAGGACACCCCAGAGTTTAAATGGTCAAAGGAAGGTCAAAGGAAGGGAATCGCAACAACAGAACTGTGAGTTGAAACCAGCGGCTGCTGCTTCCGGCACCCTCCCCCACACTAAAGACACTTTAGAATTCTCAGGCCTCTGGGCCTGCAACTACAAAGGGGGCTCCAGGGATCCACCACTCCAGGAAAGGGAAGAGAGAGGGACATAGCCTAAGGCTGACTCAGCTTTTAACTCACAAATTTGGTCTGCTGTGTCCCAGGAGCCTTTCCAGGCAGGGTAGGGCCATGCCATTGTTTGCCTTGGGAGCCATCAAGGGGCTAAAGATATATGACCTTCCCAATCTGCTCCTCTACTAACAGGGACTGATTGTTGAGGACTCAGAGGGAAATGGAAATAACCTGGGAAAAGGGAGGCAGCTGCCAGAGAAGGCTGGAGAACTGTCGCTGAGAAAGTTTGAATTACAAGGCTCTTAGCCTCCAGGCAGGAAGCTCTATCGCATTGATCCAGGCTGTGTTGCAACAACTACACTCCTACCAGGCACTGAACAGAGAGTTACCAAACAGTGCCATCTGCTGGCAGATCAAGGAAGCACATGTGAGAAAATTCAAAATAAGAGTCTTTCCCCTGCCTTTATAGCTTCCCTCCCCAAGGCCCTAGGAAGCCGGTCTGCAAACAATTACTAGGTCCAGAGCTATTTTGAGCAACTAGCAGGGACAATCCTAACAATCCAGGTCAAGCCAAGAATCAAAAAGCAGTGGTAACACACAGCCTCCCACCACTAAATCCCAACAAAAGAGAAAGAAATTGAGCATCTGAGTAAACTACATCCAAATCAGATGCCTAGCCATCAGCAAAAAATTATGAGCCATAATTAGAAAATGGAAGACCTGGCCCAAGAAAAGGAATATATCAAAGCCCCAGGAGAGACACAGGATTTGAGAAAACTAATTAGCGAGATCTGCACAAATTTCCAAAATCAAATTAATGAGTTGAAAGACAATATGGCTAAAGAGATAAATGGCATCAGGAAGACATTGAGCAAGCACAAAGAAGAATCTGAAATTCTGAACAGCAAAATAACAGAGCTCATGGGAATGAAAGACACAATAGATGAGATCAAATACACGTTAGAGGGAAATGGATGTGGCTTAAGTGATTGGGCTCCCGTCTACCATATAGGCGGTCCATGGTTCAATTCCCGGGGCCTTTTGGTGAAAGGCAAGCTGGCCTGTGTGGTGAGCTGGCCTGAGCAGAGAGCTGGCCCATGTGGAGTGCTGGCCCGCACAGGAGTGCTGGCCTGCACAGAGAGCTGGCACAGCAAGATGACACACAAAAAAAAGAGACACAGAGGAGAGAAAATAAGAGACACAGCAGACCAGGGAGCTGAGGTGGTGCAAGAGATTGAGCATCTCTCCCCTACTCCGGAAGGTCCCAGGATTGGTTCCCAGTGCCGCCTAAAGAGAAGACAAGCAGACACAGAAGAACACACAGAGCAGACAGCAAGCACAAAACAACGAGGGGAGGGGAGGAATAAATAAATAAAATAAATCTTAAATAAAAACCACACATACACATTAGAGGCACATAGCAGCAGACCTGAAATGATAGAAGAAAGAATAAGTGATGCCAAAGACAGAACAGCTAAAATTGAAGAGAGAAAAGAACAGAGAGGGAAAGAATGGAAAAAAATTGAGCAGGGCCTCAGAGAGTTGAATGACATCACGAAAGGCAAAAACATACATGTCATGGGAGTTCCAGAAGGAGAAGAGAAGGGAAAAGAGGCAGAAAGACTATTTGAGGAATTAATAGCTGAAAATTTCCCAACTCTTATAAAAGAAATGAACTTACATGTCCAAGAAGTGCACCATACCCCAATCAGAATAAACCCAAATAGACCTACTCTAAGACACATACTACTCAGAATGTCAAAGGTCAAAGAGAAAGAGAAAATTCTGAGAGCAGCAAGGGAGAAGCAAACCATCACATACAAGGGACATTCAGTAAGAGTTAATGCAGATTTCACTTCAAAACTATGGAGGCAAGAAGACACTGGTATGATACAATTAGGAAACTGAAAGAGAAAAACTGCCAGCCGAGAATTCTTTATCCAACAAACTTGTCCTTCAAATATGAAGGTGAGTTTAAAATATTCACAAACAAACAGAAACTAAGAGAGTTTGTAAAACAGAATCCACCTTTGTGGGAAATATTAAAGGAAGCCTTAGAACCTGAAAGAAAAAGACAGGAGAGAGAGGCTTGGAGGAGAGTACAGAAGAAAGAATAGAGAAAGGATAACCAAAAGAGTAAAAAGACAGACAAAACTATGATACAATATAGAAAACCAAAGAATAAAATGGTGGAAGTAAATAATGCATTTACAGTAATATCATTGAATATGAATGGATTAAACTCCCCAATCAAAAGATATAGGCTGACAGAATAGATATAAAAAAACATGAGCCATCCATATGCTGCCTATAAGAGACTCACCTTAGATCAAGGGATCCAAACCTGCTGAAAGTGAAAGGCTGGAAAAATATACTTCACACAAATAGTAACCAAAAAAGAGTAGGGGTAGCTATACTAATATTGGACAAAACAGACTTTAAGTGGAAAAAAGTTATAAGAGATTCAGAAGGCCATTATATATTAATAAAAGGGACAATCTACCAGGAAGAAATAACAATCATAAATATCTGTTCACCTAACCACGGTGCCCCAAAATACATGAGGCAAACTCTGGAAAAACTGAAGGTGGAAATAGACATCTCTACAATAATAGTTGGAGACTTCAACACATCACTCACATCATTAGATAGAGCAACTTGACAGAAGATAAACAAGGAAACAGAGAACTTGAACAATATGATAAACAAGTTAGACCTAACAGACATATACAGAACATTGCATCCAAACTCAGTGGACTATACATTCCTCTCAAGTGCCCATGGATTTTTCTCCACAATAGACCAAATGTTAGGTCATAATGCAGCTTTCAATACAGAAAGATTGTAATTACACAAAGCACCTTCTCAGATTATAATGGAATGAAACTGGAAATCAATAATAGACAGGAAAGACATAAATCTGTAGATGTGTGGAGGCTGAACAACACACTCCTAAATAATCAGTGAGTCAAAGAAGAGAGAGCAGAGGTGGCTCAAGACATTGAGCACCTCCCTCCCACATAGGAGGTGCCAGATTCGGTTCCCAGTGCCTCCTAAAAAGAAGATGAGCACACAATGAACAGACACAGAGAGCAGACAGCAAGCAGAAAACAACAGGGGTGAGGGTGGGGGAGATAAATAATTCTTAAAAAAAAAATTAGTGGGTCAAAGAAGAAATTGCAAGTGAAATCAGTAAATATATTGATACAAATGAAAACAAGAGCACAACTTATCAAAACTTGTGGGACACAGTGAAGGCAGTCTTGAGAGAGAAATTTATAGCCCTAAACACCTATTTTAAAAAAGAAGCGGGGGGCGGATGTGGCTCAAATGGTTGGGCGTCCGTCTGCCATATAGAGAGACCTGGGTTCGATCCCTGGGACCTCCCGGTAAAAATACAAAAATATATATAGAAGGCGCATGGGCTGCCAGGCTCTGTGTGCTGGTGAGCCGCCAGGTCCCGGGAGCCATGCAGCAAGATGATGACGTAAAAGGAGAGAGACAAGACGAGATGCTCCGAAAGCTCCGAAAACCAGGAGCCGAGGCGGCGCAGATGGCTAGAACACCTCTCTCCTACATCGGAGGTCTTCAGGATCAAATCCTGGTGAAGACTGGAGGAGGAGGATGAGAAGAGATGAAACAGACACAGAGAACTGCCCAGCGAGTGGACACAAAACAGCAAATGGGGAAGGGGGATTTAAAATGGATCAAGTAAATAAATAAATCTTAAAAAAATAAAAATAAAAATAAATCTAACTGAACAACTAGAGAAACTAGAAAAAGAACAGCAAACCATTCCCAAAGCAAACAGAAGGAAAGAAATAATGAAGATTAGAGCAGAAATAAGTGAAATTGAGAAGAAAACAATAGGGAAAATCAACAAAACCGAATGAGAAGACCAATAAAATTGACAAACCCCTAGCTAGACTAACAAAAAAAGAGAGAAGATGCAAATAAATATAATCAGAAATGAAAGGGGTGAAGTTACAATTGACCCCACAGAAATAAAAAGCATAAGAGGATATTATAATACACCAAGAACTTAACAAATCAATCACATTTAAAGAAATTGAATCAGTCATCAAAAATGTGCCAACAAAGAAAACTCCAGGACCGGCTGGCTTCACAGGTGAATTCTACCAAGATTTCGAGAATTAATACCAGTCCTGTTTAAACTCTTCCAAAACAGTAAAGAGGAGAGAAAATTACCCAACCATTTTATGAAGGCAACATCACCCTAATACCAAAGCTAGTTAAAGACACTAAAGAAAAGAAAATTACAGACCAATATCTCTAATGAACATAGATGCAAAAATTCTCAACAAAATACTTGCAAATAGGATCCAAAAGCATAACGATCAAGGGGTATTTATTCCTGGTATGCAAGGGTGGTTCAACATAAGAAAATCAATTAACATAAATACACCACATTAACAAATTGAAGGAAAAAAGCACATGATTATCTCAATCGATGCAGAAAATGCATTTGACAAAATCCAGTGTCCTTTCTTGATAAAAACACTTCGAAAGATAGGAATAGAAGGAAAATTCCTCAATATGATAAAAGACATATAAGAAAACCCATAGTCAATATCATATTCAATGGGGAAAGGTTGAAAGCTTTCCTTCTAAGACTGGGAACAAGACAAGGATGCCCACTGTCACCATTGTTATTCAACATTGTACTAGAAGTTCTAGCTAGAGCACTTAAACAGGGGGAAAAAAAAAAAAGGCATCCAAATAGGAAAAGAAGAAGAAAACTCTATTTGCAGATGGCATGATCCTATATTTAGAAAATTCCGAAATGTCTACCACAAAGATAGTTGAGCTAATAAATAAGCTCAGCAAAGTGGCAGGAGACAAGTTCAACATGCAAAAATCAGTAATGTTTCTGTACACTAGTACTGAGCACACTGAGGAGGAACTCAGGGAAAAAATTCCATTTACAATAGAAACAAAAAGACTCAAATATATAGGAATTAATTTAACCAAACAGTGCAGGACCTATATGTAGAAAACTACAAAACAATGATGAAAGAAATCAATGGAGACCTAAACAAATGGAAAGACATTCTAAGTTTTTCCATCATGAATATGTAAATCTTACCCTAATTGATTTATAGATTCAATGCAATACCAATCAAAAGTCCAACAGCTTACTTTACAGAAATAGAAAAGGTAGTTATCAAATTCATTTGGAAGGGAAAGTGCACCCGAATAGCCAAAAGCATTCTAAAAAAGAAAAGTGACATGGGAGGAATTTTACTGCTTGACCTTGAAACATATTACAAAGCTACAGTGGTCAAAACAGCATGGGAATTGATTTGTTAAAAACAAAACAAAAAAACAAACAAACAAAAATCCAGTATGGTATTGGCATAAAGATTGACAGACATACCAATTAGTGGAATAGAACTGAGAGTCCAGAAATAAACCCTCACCTCTACGGCCAACTAGTTGTTTTTTTTTTTAATTTAATTTTGTACATTTAATAATTTAAAATATAAACAATAATTAAAAAAGAAAAAGAAAACACAGTTGAATAAAAACATACATTTCTCAATTAAATGTACTGGATACATATAAATTTTTTTTTGAGTCATACAATATGTTACACAATGTATTTGGTTCATAGTAACGCAATCATACAGTATTTGTCCTTTTGTGTCTGAGCTTACTTTGCTCAACATAATGACCTCCAGTCTCATCCATGCTGTCATATGCTTTACGACTTCATTTCTTCTTACAGCTGCATATATTCCATCTTGTGAATACACCACAGTTCATTTATCCATTCATTGGTTAATGGACACCTGAATGGTTTCCAAAATTTGGCAATATTGAATAATGCCACTAGGAACATTGGTGTGCAGATGTCTGTTCGTGTCACTGCTCTCAGTTCTTCTGGGTATATACC
>JAQZBX010062252.1:0-16932 GCA_029593785.1 Cabassous unicinctus
CATACATAAACAATAAGTGTTCAGTAAACATTGTGAACTTACAAAACAAACATGCATAATATCATACAGGGCTCCCACACATCATCCCACCACAAATACTTTGCATTGTTGTGAAACATTTGTTAACAAATTATGAAAGAGCATCATCAAAGTATTACCTCTAACTGTAGTCCGTATCTTACTCCCCTATACTTTTTAAGGATTTATTTAATTATTTATTTATTTATTTACTTTTATCCATTTTTACGCCTCCCTCCCCCAATCGTTTTTGCTGTTTTTTTGTCCATTCACTGGACAACTCTCTGTGTCTGTTTCCTGCCCTCTCGTCTCATCCTTCTCCTCCTGTCTTCATTGGGATTTGATCCTCGGAACCTCTGATGTGGGAGAGAGGCATCCTACTGCCTGTGCCTCCTTAGTTTCTGGTTTTTCGGTGCATCTCATCTTGTCTCTCCCTTGTGTCACTCTCCTGTTATATTATCATCTTGCTGCGTGGCTCGCAGGGCCTGACGATGCACACAAGCGCGGGGCCTGGGGGGGCTCATTGTTTGTGGGGTCTGGCAGCACACCCATGCATGGAGCATGGCAGTGCACCTGTGCATGGGGCCTGGGGGGCTGACCCACTTGCGGGGCCTGGCAGCACACCTGCGCACTGGGTGTGGCAGCCTGCTCAACTTCTGTATTTTTCTTTTTTAAAAAATTTTTACTGGGAGGTCCCAGAGATCAAACCCAGGTCCCTCCATATAGGAGACAGATGCCCAACCATTTGAGCCACATCCGACCCCCTGCTATATCTCTTAAGGTTGACCAAAGATACCTAGAGCTACAGTCATTTCGCATACAGGGTGGTCATATAATAAATCAGGCTTAGTTTATCTCCACATTCTAAAAACCAGACCTGGGGGAAAAACCACATGCATGGTTTCTAATATATGAATGTTTAGCCTACCCTGATTATCACAAAATCAGGACAGCGAGAATATTTGCATTCTTGTGGTATCTTTATCAGCTTTGGTAAAAGAGTGACATTGACCTTGTAAAATGAGTTAGGGAGGATTTCATCCTCTTCAATATTTTGGAAGCTTTTGAGCAGAATTGGAATTAAGCTTCTTGAAATATTTGATGGAATTCCCCTTTAAAGCCATCTGGACATGGGCTTTTCTGTGTTGACAGATTTTTGACCACTGATTCAATCCCTTTACCAGTAATTGATTTGTTGAGATCTTCTATTTTCTCTTGAGTCAATGTAGGTAGTTTGTGTGTTTCTAAGAATTTGTCTTTTTAATCTAGGTTATCTAACTTATTGGCATACAGTTGCTCATCCTATCCTCATACTCTTTTTTCATTTCAGTGGGGTCAGTTGCAAGGCCCCCTTTTCATTTCTGATTTCTGTTATTTGTATTCTCTATCTTTTTTTCTTTGTGAATCTAGCTAATTTTTGGCAATTTTTTTCATCTTTTCAAAGAAACAACATTTAGTTTTGCCAATTCTCCTTATTGTTTCCTATTTCATTTATATCTGCTCCAGTCTTTATTTCCTTCTTTCTGCTTGCTGTGGCTTAGTTTGCTCTTCTTTTAACAGTTCTTCAAGTTTGGGAGTTAAGGCTCTAATTTGAAGTCTTTCTTCTTTTTTAGTGTAAGCATTTGGAGCTATAAATTTCCCTCTCAGTATTAGCTTTGCTATATCCCATAAGTTTTGGGATTTTGTATTTTCATTTTCATTCAGCTTAAGATAATTCTTATTTTTACTTCTGATTTACTCTTTAACCTATGATTCTTTAAGAGTATGTTGTTTAATTTCCATGTATTTGTGAATTTCTCTTCTCTCCCCCATGATAGTGATTTGTGGATTCATTCTGTTTTGTCAGAGAATAAACATTGAATGATTTCAATATTTTTCAATTTATTGAGACTTTTTTGTGACCCAACATATGGTCTATCTTGCAGAATGGTCCATGAGCATTCAATAAGAATGTGTATTCTGATTTTGTTGGGTAAATTGTTCTATAGATGTCTGTTAGGTCTAGTTGATTTAGTGTATCTTTCAAGTCCTGTACTTGCTTATTGATTATCTGCCTACATGTTCTATCTATTATTGATAGTGGTCTGTTAAAATCTCCTACTATAAATACAGAACTGTCAATTTCCCCCTTCAAATTTTTCAATATTTGTTTCATATATTTTGGGTCTCTCCTGTTAGATTCATATACTTTTTTAATTGTTACATCTTTCTGTTGAATTGTCCCCTTTATCAGTATATAAGGAACATCTTTGTCCCTTGTAATTGTTTTTAACTTAAAATCTATTTTATCTGATATTTGTATAGCCATCCCAGCTTTCTTCTGGTTACTACTTGCATAATATATCTTTTCCATCCTTTACCCTCAATCTACTTGCATCTTTGACTTTAAGGTAAGTTTCTTGAAGACACCATATTGTTGGGTCATGCTTTTTTTTTTTTTTTCCCCCAATCCTTTATGTCCATTTCTGCCTTTTGACTGAAGAGTTTAATCCATTTGCATTTAAAGTCACTACTGATAATAGAAGTCTTTCTTCTGCCATTTTGCTATTTATTCTTTGTTAGTCTTATACTCTTTCTGTGCCTGAGACAGTTTGAAGTTCTTTTATGAATCCCAAATAGGAAAGATTATGTTTTTAACTAATCCATTCTTGTGGGTGTGAGACCCTTTCAAATGGACTACTTCAGTGAGATGTAACTCAGATCAATAATTCACCTTCTTTCTGGGTCTGATATAAACTGAGACACAGAGAGGGACAGACATACACACAGGAATAGGGACCTCTGTCATATTTAACTATGGGACATCTACTTTAATATTTAGTTGATTTTTATGTGTGTTATACCATATTGAGTGCCTTCTCTTTTCTATCTGGATATATTTTTCATCTATTTTCCTTGTGGATACCATGGAGTTAAAATTTAGCATCCTAAATATATAACATTCATATTTAGTTTGATACAACTTTGACTTCAATAGCATACTCATATTTTTCCTAGACCCCTCTATCACCCACTTTTTTTGTATTTACTACCACTTATATTTTTGTACATTTTATATCTAAAACTATAGATTTATCATTACTTTTATGCATTTACATTTTAGCACTTGTAAGAAGTAAGAAGTGAAATTCCTAACCAAATAATGCAATACAATAATACTGGCATGTATAATTACCCAAATAGTTACCTTTATCAGAAGTCTTTATTTCTTTGAAACACTGTACAATGTCCTTTCCTTTCAGTCTGAAGGACTCCATTTAAGATTGCTTTTAAGGCCAGTCTAATGATGAACTTTTACAGCTTTTGATCATCTGAGAATGTTTTAATCTTGCCCGCATTTTGGAAAGAAAGTTTTGCCAGATATAAAATTCTTGGTAAAAATTTGTTTTCATTCAGCACTTTAAGTATTTCAACCCACTGCCTTCTTGCCTCCATGGTTTCTGATGAAAAATCAGCACTCAATCTTATTGTGACTCCCTTGTAGGCAACATGTTGCTTTTCTCTTGCAGCTTTTAGAACACTGTCCTTGTCCTGTGCATTTGATAATGTAATCAGTATATGATGGGGTGTATTCTTCTCCATGTTTATACTGTTTGGTATTCTCTGAGCTTCTTGGATGTTCATATTCATGTCTTCTGCTAAGTTTAGCAATTTATCTGTCATTATTTCCTTCACTATTCCTTCTGCATCTTTCTCTCTTCTTCTCCTTCTAGGACTCCCATAATGCATACATTGGTGTGCTTAATGGTGTCCTATAACTGTCTTAGGCTATTTACACTTTTTATGTTTTTTTTTTTCCTTCTACTCCTCAGCTGGGCTCATTTCAAGTGACTTATCTTCAAGTCCACTGATTTTTTCTTCTTCCAGCTCCTATCTCCTCTTGAAACCTTTTTGGGAATTTTTCATTTCAGTTAATGTGTTCTTCACTTCCAATAGTTTGTTTGATTCCTTTAATGTTTCTATCTCTTTACTAAGATTCTCATTTTGCTCATTCATTGTATTCCTGATATCCTTAATTTTTTAAATCTGTACTTTCCTTCCTCTACTTGAACATTTTTAAGGTCATTTTAAAATATTTTTTTCAGTATGTCCACATTGTCTTCTTCATTGGTGTTTTCTGAATTTTTATCTTCTTCCTTTGTATGGGCCATCATTTTCTGTTACTTTGTTTGTCTTATACTCTTTTGTTGCACATTGTACATTTTAATATTTTAAAGTGTTAATTTTAGGATTTATTCCTTGAGATGTCTGTTTCTTGATTTTGTAAACTTCAGTGATGAAAATAGTCATTTTCTTGAGCCTCAGCCCTCCTATCAGGATGGTTTGCCTAAGGTGAATGAAGTGCACAGGGTTTTCCTATGTTTCTGGTCGTCTATCTTGTTGTGGGCTTTTGTTTGCTAGTAGTTTTGAAGTTCCCTTCTTTACAGGAGTTTGCTGTTCTTTATTTCACAGGAGACAGGCCTCCTTCTCCCACATTTTATGCCAACAGGGCTTTGCCCCAGATTTTCCTCCTCTATAGTTTCCTATACTCTTCTATTGTTCTTTACTGTAATGTAGCAGCTTCTTCTTCCTGTTTGTCCCATGATGCTGTACAGTGTACTTGATTCTGGAGCTTCAAAATTGTTGTTTCTGACAGTTCCTGCCTGTTTAATAATTGTTCTGGTTGGAGGACTGAATCCTGGAGCTCCCTAATCTGCCATATTCCCATAATCCTCTCTTACTATTAAAGTTAATTGCAAGTTAGCTATTATGACACTTCTCATGAGACAGTGGTAAGAACTTACATAGAAAGATGCAGAATACTTGCCCTATTATATGCTTAAGCGATTTTATGTTTTTAAAGTGATTTCTACATTAAAATTGTAGCAAATGTCTATTGAACTGCATATCTCAATCACTCACTTTTTTTCACTAATGTATTTATTATTTAATTCAAATTAAATATTTGAGTATTCAGAAAACATTGAAACATCAAAAATTTTAGCCATATATTTTTCTTATAGACTCACATATCTCTGTGCCAAAGAGATGATAAAAATGTGCACTGTTTCAAAATGAGTATATACATTTGAATTGTGAAATGAAAGTGTTCCTGATATCACTATAGTTAACAATATATAACTCCCTTGTGAAATCATTCAATTTAAAATAGAAATTTAAAATAAGGAATGGAAGATCCCCCCATATTAATTGAGAGCACATACAGGTAAACCTTGTCTAAAACAACTTATTTCCAGACTTCTCCCAAATAATTTGATTTTCATCACTTCACATTACCTCTTGACATCCAAACTGGTTTGATTCAGAAACAAATGTTTCTACCATTTGTCCTGTTTCAATGACTTTGACAATCTAGATAACCTTTGATTTTCCAGTGTCTAGTTTCTAATTCAGAACCTGGCCCTACATTGTGTTTGCTTTCTCTTTGTTTCAATGTTCTAAAAAACTTTTCATCCACTTGAATGACCTCCATGAGGGAAGAACTTTTAAACATTTATTTACTGTTCTGTAACCAGCACTAAGGACAGTGTTTTACATTTAAACAGTATTCAATAAATATGTGGCAAATAAGTTTTCTGAATGAATCTTTTCCTGACACTTGCAGCAAAGATGTATCATCAAGGAATTTTTCCATTTCAGCAACACTAGCCCAAATTAGCTTAATCTAATAAGATATGGGAATGTAAAGTTATATTCATTGGGAAGTCTAAAGGTGGAGCTGTTTTCAGCGGAATATAATTGAAACAAGCAAAGTAGAGCCCTCTCTGTACTTAGTTTGCCCTGGACACACTACTTGTTTCATCCATATGACCCCACAGGACATGAACTGCCTAATTCATATGGGCTACAATGTGAACAGCACTCCAAGAGTCGGGTAGTGCACAGCCTATAAAATCATACAAGATGGTCTAGGATATTGGCCTTATTCTTTCCTTCATTTAACCAGGGAAAAAGAGTAGTGTTACACAATATTGTTATCTAAACAACATTAATGGAAAGAAAATTTTTCTGAATGGGCACATGTATGCAAGGGGGTTGTATTTCAAGGTTGAATTGTGATTATTCCTCCATCACACTGTGATGTGTCCAGAGGAATGGAACCAGATTGAAGTTATTTTCTAATCCCTGTGGATGATGGGTGTTGTGCATTTCCAGTAAAGGGGGGAATGGAAGAAAAGTGTTAGGCAAACACAATTAATTGCTAAATCCAGTGGGAAATAAATGCTGTATCATTTTACAAAAAGATATTTGTTTCTGATTTTAGGGATTAAAACAACCTATAAAAGCTCTTCAGCACAAATCTTTAGGATGGAGCTGTGACTAAATAGAATGCATAACTAATAAAATGTCTTGCTACAACAAAAGTCAATATAGTGGACTGCCTATGTAGAATGGACAAATAATTTATTTTCAGTATATACGTATGTGTATGTGTGTGTGTATGTATATATTGTTCTGTTAGTACAATTATATTTTTCAGAAAGACATAGTGATTATAAATATTAATAATGTTAATTACAAATAATTTCAGTGGTAATGAGACAAATTATGACTCTTGAGAGGATTCCTGTTTTTCACTATTTCCATGAATTTTTTTTGTTCTTATGTTGCTTGGACTCCTTTTCTTTTCTAACACCACAGATAATGATTATCAAATTCTCTTCCTTGTAATTGTATCAATTTATGTTTACTTAACTACACTATCTATGCTGGTGATTCCCAAATACATACTAAATTAACTCCAAATTCCCAAAATATTAAAATCTTTTTCCTCACACCACTAGTTCTAGTCCAGATCCTCATCATGCCTTGCCTTGATAATTGCAAGTAAACAATTGTTGCTTTGTTTATTGCCCTCAGATCCACATTCCTCCTATCCACTCGTGATGTTGCATACTGACTTTTTAAAAATGAATATCAGGTCATATTATTACTTGATCTTACGATGATTCCTTCATGCTTGAAGAATCAATACTCAATTCTTAAATATGATATTTAAGGATTTTTGCAATTTAAATTGAACCTGTCTCTAATTTGTTTTCCCATTTTTCTCTCCATTTGCCTTCTACTCTAGTATACCAATCCTTCTGAGTCCACATCGCCCCTCCAGGCAGCCCCTTGGACAGGACTTGAGATGACTCTGTGCTAGCATGTGGTCCAATTTAGCTCTACAGACACTCTGGAAATGCAGGCTAATCTCAGTTTGTTGTCTCTAGGTTAAAACAGCTATCTAGCTGTCTATTTCCCTTTAAGTTTGAATCAGCCTCTTGTTCTATGAGTCTGCTAAGCTCAAAGGAAGCATAACAAGCTTTTCAGTGGTCTCTTTAAGCCCCTTTCAGGACAGAGATGAAAGGGGAAATAATATGCCCGCTACTCTGTGGGGGGGGTGGGGGTGGCATTGAGGAGATGCTGTGGAGATGCAGATCTCTCCCTAATTATTCTCTTCACAAGTCTTCATTACCATGTATCATTGAATCTGAGATGCCATTGATTGCAAAGTAGCAATCTATATGTCTAAGAAATCAAAAAATGTATATGATATACTATTGGTTTTAAGATATTCTTTGATTTCAGAGATGTTAAAATAACCATCCACTCATCTTCTTCAGGGCACTGAGTTAAGAGTGGAACTCACAGCCCACTTCTTCTTGAAAAAGTTCATTTACATAACTGTTGTCTAATTCTGAACTTTTCAAACCCTGGTTTGGGTTAGGACTTCAAGAATTATATGATGGCCTTTGTTGGTCACCTACTTTTGCTTCAGCCAAAACTTTGATTTTAGCATCATGTTATATGTGCCTTTTTATATGGCAGGTCTTCCCTCATCTTTTAAGACTTAGATAAAATATAAATTTTTCTAGAAAGCTTTCTCTGTTCCTTATCAATCAAACACATTCTCATTCCCAGGAAATGAGAATTGTTGTTTTGTTAATACCTATTATAAGATATTTATTAATTATGGTTTTTCTCATGTCTGCCAATACATTTTGTGTTCTTAGTGTCTAGAGTACCACCTGGAACACAAGATCTATATTTGCTGAATGAGTAAATGCATTTAAAGTTATAAAATAAGAGGCAATCCTATTCTTTCAAACAAGATATAACAAGGTTTTAGCACCTTCTTGTGTCCCTAACACATCTAGTATTTAGTCTTTAAGCTTTCAGATTCATAAAGCTGATTTTATTATTTCATCTAGAAGTGACTGGACTTTGAACAACAGACATAGTGACCTAAATCCTAAAAGATAGAAGTTTATCCTAAAGAAGTATTAATTCACACTGCTAAGTTTAAACTACGAAAGTGAGCAAAAAATTTCATATAACATTTCTAGAATATTTTTAATTTGTAAGTATCTCTGCAAGGGAAGCAAAAATTTCTGCAGAGATTGTTTTTCAAGCATGGGTTTCATTGTGAATTATTGTCAAAGTTGTAATGATAGGTCATCATACTAGGAGCCTGATGTGGTCTAGGGTTAAATTTGCCAAGCACACCAGAATAATGACTCTTATAACTTGAAAAAGGTGTTTGGTTTGTTTGTTTTTTTTCTTTTCTGGATATTACTGGAGAAATAGTAACACCATTCAATCACTGGAATTTTCCTAAACAGATTGCTAAATTTTACTCTGTCAGAATAACAATTACTTAATTTATGAAGCCAACAGTTTTGTTGTTTACAATGTTTTAAGAAACTCTAGATTGGATTCTATTCAGGTAACAGAATTGCCTATTAAGATTTTATTAAAAGACTGTCTCTTAGAATTCAGTATTGCTGAAACTTGTGAGTCTACTTCCTTATGTGTTAATTTTTACAGTTTTAAGTGATAGAAGGAAATCTTCACTTTGATTTTTTTTTACTCCAACTGGAAGGGTACAGGAGAATTACCTGAAATACTTGGTAATTTAAAATTCTGCTCTACAAAGAAGAGGAAGAGGAAGAGGAAGAAGAGGAGGAGGAGGAGGAGGAAGAAGAAGAAGAGCAGTAGTTTGGTATTGTTAATGAATTCCAAAAATAGATTGTGTTGGTAATCTGGTCTGTTCCTCTGGGTGTATTAAAGGTTTCACTTTTACTTTATTAAATCAAGATTAGGGCTTTTATTTGACCACTTCATTAGGGCATGCAGGGTTGAGTCCCCACCCCCTTGGTGGGGATAAAACAGACTCTCACATGGAAGTAAATATACAGAGGAGAAGAACACAGAGGAATAGAGACAGCTCCATAGACAGAGCAGAGGCCCCAGGAAGACAGGTGAGCCTGATAGACTACAGCTGCAGCTGAGCCAGGAGGGAGAGAAACCTCAGGCAGAATGATTTGCCTTAAGCCAGACTACAGCTGAGATCGGATGAAGCTGGGACCATGGAGTCTTAAAAGGAAAAAGGAAGTCTGAACCCTTGCAGACATTGCCTGCCATCTTGCGTCAATATGTAGCAACAAACTTTGGGTGAGAAAGTACCTCTTGTGCCTTGAGTTGGACTCTTTAAGGCCTGGTAACTGTAAGCTTCTACCCCAAATAAATAGCCTTTACAAAAGCCAACAGAGTTCTGGTACTTTGCATCAGTATCCCTTTGGCTGACTAATACAATAATAAAACAAGTTTGCTATGTAAACTTGTTTGAGAATTATGTAAAATAATTAGGTATATATTTAGAATTATGTAAAATGACTAAGTATATATTTAGCACTAAGTAAAACAGGATATATTTCCTCACTAAGAAATTTATTGGATCACAGAATAATTTCTCTTGCGAATTTCTGTGGGAAAAAATTAGTATGTTTACAGTATTGATTTTCTTTCTACCTATGCAGGTGACTCATTGAATTCTATATTAAAAAAGAAATAATCCAATAAAATGTTGCAATAATTCTAAAGTTTGATTGCATCTATCTTAAGTGTAAAATTAGTCATTGGAAAATAAGGTAGACTATGATAAAAATTATTGGCCTAGGATAGTTGCAGACATTTCACTTTTTATGCAACAGCTGATCAAATAACTGTTCTTATACCATGGTAATTAGTTTTATATTTTATTGGTCATGAATACCTTTATACTGATATCAAAATCTATGCCTTAATTAAAAACATAAAGAATTTTTAATAATAGATTTCCTTCTATGGTTGAGTTGAATCTATTGGTATTTTGTTTTGATATTTTCATACATGCACCAAATCATCAAATTAAGTTATGATAGTCTAACTAAAAAACAACTACAGTATAGCATTATGACTTCTCTTAGATAAAAAGAATAATTTTTCTTTTAAATAGTTTTATGATATATATGTTTTGCTGTACACGTTAGATACACATTCTTTATAAAAACTACTCTGAAATAAAGTGGGATCACTGCTGATATGTTAGAGAGAGGAGCTGCTTTATATATGTTCTAAGTTACAGCTAACCATAGCATCGAGCTAGGAAACTCCTGTGGTCACAGCGAGAGCTAATATATTGGGTAGCAGTTCCTATATGGTAAGTGAAATATATTTTTATTTCCTCTGCATGCATGTTTTACTCTTTTCACCTGAGAGATTTTTTTCTTACCATTGCTAAGTAAATGGAATAATTTTTAAAAAGCAAGCTTCTGCCATTTTGCCTTAAATGAAATTTCAGGAGAGAGGATATCATTGATAAACAGTAGGCTGTATATGAATGAACTGTCATAACCTTCACATCTCTTCCTCTTCTTTCCCCAATGTTTTCATTTTAAAACACCATTGTCCTTATGCAAAAGTGAAAAAGTAGTTTCTTCCACAAATGTTGCTCTTGTTTTCTAAAAGTGTGTTATTATTTTTAAAGATAAAAGAGGCAAAAGATGAAAGCCTCTTTCAGTAATCTTGTTGGTAGAAAAAACATACACCTTTCTCTCATTCATCATTGAATTTGGTTCCTTTTTTGTGATGTAAAGAATTTTTTTAAACTAATTTTCTCTTTCTGTCCCTTGAATCTCTATTTATAGAGAAAATGGCTATTATTCACTGTATTTTATTAGGACTACATGGACTTTTGTCTTTCATAAAGGTCACATCTTCTTGAAGGTCAACAATTGAGCTGTTTTAAATGACAAACATATGATATTCATGGTCAGTTAAAAAAGAAATATGACCATCCCAAAATGTTACATCTTGTTAAATATATACATATATGCATTATATATATATACATCTGTCACAGTTCTGTGAAGAAAACTATTTAGCTGTCAATTTTGCAATATAGTAAAGTAATTTTAAGACACTTTTTAGTTTAGGAGATCACAAATAATTTAGTTCATTTCTGCAGTTGCATTCCTTATTTTAAAAAGCCTGTTGTTACAAGGTAGAAAACTCTTAATTACAGACTTTTAAAATGGGCTAGAAAGTGTTGATTTAAAACCATTGGGTTGTCTATTTTGTTAGACATATGTTGATAGAGATTAACACAAAACATAGAGCTCAAACTCTAAAACCAGTGTTTAAAATTATTCAATGTTTACAAGATTTTTTAATTTGAGAGAAAAATTTAAGCAGGTCATTTGGTCCTGCTTCATGAAGAAGAAAGAAAGTTATTTGAATTCAGTTTTGAAAACATAAGTATACATCCAGTCAAAGAGCTTTATTTATTGACTCATAAATAAGGTCATCTCTATAGTTTGTTAATCAAAAACCATGGTGGGTTTAGAATTAGCCTTATAAAGATTATATTATGACTTTGATCCTAAAGCATGTACACTTGTTTCCCAATAAATTGTTTCAGTAGTTAATTTCAATATAAAATAATTCTATGCTTTTATCTCATACCCACAATTTTACTGAGATACAATATTATGATAGACATTGATCTCTTATTCGACATTAGAATTTTCTGTTTTATATAAGATATAAGATAAAACCAGCAAGTTTTATGTCTACTTAAAAATAGCTTTTAACTTCGCTAACACAGTTAGGCTTAAGTATTGAAAGTTGCTTCACTTTTTAAAATTTAAATGAATTTAATTTTTTAAAAGATACTTAGATTATGCAAATGTATTGTAAAAAATATAGGGGATTCCCATATGTCCCACTTTCAAAATATGGCCCATATTTTCCCACATTAACAACATCCTTAATTACTGATGTACATTCATTACAATTGATGAACACATTTTGGATCATTGCCACTAAGCATGGATTAAAGTTTACATTGTAGTTTACACTCTCTCCCACCCAATTCTGTAGGTTATGGCAAGATTTATATCAGCCTGTATCTGTCATTTCAACGTCATTCAAGACAATTCCCAAGTCCCCAAAATGCCCCTGTGTTACACCTGTTTTTCCTTCTCCCTGCCTTCAGAATCTCCAGTGGCCACTGCCTCCACATCAATGATATAATTTCTTCCATTGCTAGAATTACAATAAGTTTATAGGAGAATACCAGTAAGTTTACTACTGGTAGTCCATAGTTCATTCTCCAATCCTGAGGATTCTGGGATGGTGATGTCCATACCACCTCTAATTGAGAGGGGACTGTGATACCATAGGGCCGATGGATGGAACTCTTGCTTGCAATTGTAGACATTCTTGGAAACCTGGTATGGTAGTTGTCCATCATCACTTCCTTATTAGTTGTCCTGGGTGAGTCCAATGAACTGGAGAGTAGGTGTTGCAACTCCATTGATATTCAGGGCCCAGGTGGCACATGGACAGGTCAAAGATTTAAGTCTCTTGGATGTATATCTACCAACTCTAGTGCTAACTATAGGTTCAAATAGAAGGACAGAAGAGCCATGTTTAGGGAAACCACAACTGAGTCCAACTCTGTCACTCTGAGAAGAATTGTAGCAGTTTGATATTATTGATGAATTTCAAGAAGAAATATTGGATTATGTTTGTAAACTGGTGTTTTCCTCTGGGCATGATTAAATTATGATTAGGGCTTTGATTGGGCCACACCAGTAGGACATTGAGTCCCTGCCCCTTTGGGCATGGCAGAAGAGTTAGTGGCAGTTTTGAGCTGGAGCCTAAGAAATGAACACACAAGAGAAGAACACAGAGGAATAGAGACGGCTCCTTAGACATGGCAGAAGCCCTGGGGAGAGAGGCAGAGCCATTTGCCTTAAAGTCTATAGCTGGCCTTGTGGAGAGAGGAGAGCAGCTGAACCCAGAGAGAAACAGAGCCCCAGAAAGAGAGGAGCCCAAGAAGCCTGAACTCTTGGCAGATGTTGCAGCCATCTTGCCCCAACACATGGCAATAGACTTTGGTGGGGGAAGTAAATTATGCTTTATGGCTTGGTAACTGTAAGCTTCTACCCCAAATAAATACTGTTTATAAAAGCCAACAGATTTCTGATATTTTGCATCAGCACCCATTTGGCTGACTAACACAAGCATAAATTCCAAAGTAGGGCCCGCTGACAAGGTGCCAAACTCCTGAGCTATCTGTCCTGACTATGGTATCTGGATGTCTTCAGAGCCCTCAGGAGCCCTGCTATTTGGGGTAGTATCTACTTTGGCAGTCAAAGAGATCCTGCTGATATGTGCATAAGCGTTACCTCCGGAATGACCTCCCTACTCACTTTAAAGTCTATGTAAATGACTTATATGCAGAAAACTACACAACACTGTTAAAGTGAATCAAAGAAGTCTTAAATAAATGGAAGAATATTCCCTGTTCATAGATAGAAAGACTAAACATCATTAAGATGTCTATCCTACCCAAACTGATCTATAGAGTTAATGCAATCCCAATAAAAATCAACACAGCATTTTTCACTGAATTGGAAAAACTAACTAGGAAATTCATTTGGAAGGGCAAGGGGCCCTGAATAACCAAAGACATATTGAAAAAGAAAAATGAAATTGGAGGAATCATACTACATGAATTTAAAACATACTACAAAGTTACAGTGGTCAAACTGCATGATATTGGCAAAAGGATAGACATACTGACCAATGGAACCGAATTGAGAGTTTTGATATAGATCCTTGCATACAGTCAACTGATATTTGACAAGGCCACCAAGCCCATTCAACTAGGAGAGAATGGCCTCTTCAACAATGGTTCTTGGAGGACTGGATATCCATATCTAAAAGAATGAGAGAGAAATACCATCTCACACCTTATACAAAAATTAACTCAAGATGGATAAAAGATTTAAATATAAGAACTAAGACCATAAAAACCTTCAAAGATAATGTAGGGAAGCATCTACAGGATCTTGTATTAGGACATGGTTTCATGAACTTTACACTCAAAGCACGAGCAACAAAAGAAAAAAATAGATAAATGGGACCTCCTCAAAATTAAAAACTTTTGCACCTCAAAGGAGTTTGTCAAGAATGTGAAAAGGCAGCCTACTCAATGGGAGAAAATATTTGGTAATCATATATCTGTTAGGGGCCTAATATCCAGTATATATAAAGAAATCCTACACCTTGAAAATAAAAAAACAAACAGCTCATTTAAAAAATGGGCAAGTGATTAGAATAGACACTTCTCCAAAGAAGAAATAAAAATGGCTAAAAAGCACATTAAAAGATGCTCAACTTCACTAGCTATTAGGGAAATTCAAATCAAAACTGCAATGAGATATCATCTTTCACCCATTAGACTCGTGGCTATTAAAAAAACAGAGGGGGAAAGATGGCAGACTAGTAAGACACGGGAATCTCTTCTCCAGAAAAATAGCTAGAGGACAGGCTGAAACAGCCCCGAAAAAGATCTTCTAGGATTTAGGACAGCAGGTGAAGGCAGCACACCACCCCGAGGAGAGAGGGACAAAAGAGGGGAATCACAAAGACAGAACCGTGAGTTGGAAACAGCAGTGGTTGCTGCTGCCGGCACCCTCCCCCACACTCTTTAGAATTCTCAAGCCTCTGGGCCTGCGACTACAGACAAAGTGGGCTCCAGGGATCTACCAGTCCAGGAAAGGGGAGACAGAGGGACACAGCCTAAGGCTGACTCAGGTTCTGACCCACAAATTTGGGCTGCAGAGCCCCACGGACCCTTCTAAGCCAGGTGGGACCACACAGTGGTTTGCCCTGGGAGCCTACGAAGGACTGGAGAAAGCCAACCCTCACAATCTCCCTCTCTTCTAGCCTTGACTAATTGTTGAGGACTTCACAGGAGAGGGGAGAGAGAGCCTGGAGCTGACTCAGCTTTTGACTCGAAGGTTTGGTCTGCCATGTCCAAGAGCCCTTCCAGGCTGGGTGGGGCTGTGCCATTGTTTGCCTTGGAGCCTGCAAGGGGCTAAAGATATAGAAACCTCCCAATCTCCTCCTCTACTAAAAGGAACTGATTGTTGAGGACTCAGAGGGGAGCGGAAATATTTCCTAGCTGGGAAAAGTGAGGGGGCTGCCAGAGAAGACTGGAGAACTGTCTCAGAAAGTTTGAATTACAAGGCTCTTAGCCTCCAGACAGGAAGCTCTATCACATTGATCTGGTCTGTGTAACAACAAATACATTCCAACCAGGCATTGAATTGAGAGATGTCAAAGAGCGCCATCTCCTGGCAGACCAAGGAAGCGCACATAAGAAAATTAAAAATAAGTTAGAGAGACTTTTCCTGGCTTCTATAGTCTCCCTGCCCAAGGCCCTAGGAAGTGACTCTACAACCAATTACTGGGTCCAGTGCCCAGTTTTGAGCAACCAACAGGACAATCCTAACAATCCAAGTCGAACCAAAACTCAAAGAGCTGTGGTAACTCACAGCCTCCTGCCACTTATCCCTATAAAAGAGAAAGAGATTGAGCATCTGAATAAACTACATCGTAAACAGACGCCTAAACACTAGCAAAAAATTACAAGCCATACTAAGAAAATAGAAGACATGGCCCAAGAAAAGGAATACATCAAAGACCCAGAAAAGATGCAGAATTTGAGGGAACTAATCAGTGAGATGAGCACAAATTTCCAAAATCAAATGAAAGACAATATAATTAAAGAGATAAATGACATCCAGAAGACTTTGCGTAAACGCAAAGAATTTGAAATCCTGAACAGAAAAATAGCAGAATTCATGGGAATGAAAGAACAATAGGTGAGGTCAAAAACACATTTGAGGCATACAACAGCAGACTTGAAATGATAGAAGAAAGAATAAGTGATACTGAAGACAGAGCAGAGAAAATTGAAGAGAGAAAAGAACAGAGAGAGAAAAGCATGGAAAAAATTGAGCAGGGGGTCAGAGAGTTGAATGATAACACAAAACACAACAATATACGATTCATGGGAGTTCCAGAAGGGGAAGTGAAGGGAAAGGGGCAGAAAGAGAATTTGAGGAAATAATAGCTGAAAATTTCCCAACTCTCACGAAAGAAATGAACTTACATGTCCAAGAAGCACACCGTACCTCAATCAGGATAAATCCAAATAGACCTACACCAAGACACATACTACTCAGAATGTCAATGTCATAAAGAGAAAATTCTCAGAGCAGCAAGAGAGAAGCAAACAATCACGTACAAGGGATGTCCAGTAAAACTTAGTGCAAATTTCTCTTCAGAAACCATGGAGGCGAGAAGAGAGTGGTATGATACAATTAGGAAACTGAAAGAGAAAAACTGCCAGCTGAAAATTCTTTATCTAGCAAAACTGTCCTTCAAATATGAAGGTGAGTATAAATATTCACAAACAAACAGAAACTAAGAGAGTTTGCAAAAAAGAATCTACCTTTGCAGGAATTATTAAAGGAAGCCTTAGAACCTGAAAGAAAAAGACAGGAAAGAGAGGCTTGGAGGAGAGTATAGAAGAAAGAATAGCAGACAGGATAACCAAAAGAGTAAAAACACTGACAAAAACAAGATGACATATGAAAACCAAAGAATATAATGGAGGAAGTAAATAGTGCATATACAGTAATATCATTGAATGTGAATGGATTAAACTCCCCAATCAAAAGATGCAGGCTGATAGAGTAGATGAAAAAACATAAGCCATCCACATGCTGCTTGCAAGAAACTCAC